>OX103950.1:11978218-12003412 GCA_944470405.2 Schistosoma mattheei
ACTCTCGTGAAGGAGCATAGGCCGCTCACCAGCATTCTCCATCCAACCATGTCCTGGGCAATCCTTTCCAGCTCTTTCCAGTTGTAATTCATCCTTTTCATATCTGCTTCTATTATCCGACGCAATGTGTTCTTTGGCCTTCCTCTTCTTCGCTTCCCTTCAGGATTCCAAGTTAGGGTTTGCCTGGTGATGCAGTTTGACGATTTCCGTAATGTATGTCCTATCCATTTCCATCGTCTTTTCCTAATTTCTTCTTCAGCTGGAAGTTGGTTTGTTCTCTCCCACAGAAGGCTATTGCTGATGGTATCCGGCCAATGGATGTTGAGTATCTTGCGTAGACAGCTATTTATAAATACTTGTACCTTCTTGATGATGGTTGTTGTAGTTCTCCAAGTTTCAGCTCCATACAGTAGAACTGCCTTGACGTTCGTATTGAAGATTCTCACTTTGATATTGGTTGAAAGTTGTTTTGAGTTCCATATGTTCTTCAATTGTAGGAATGCGACCCTTGCTTTGCCGATCCTCGCCTTTACGTCTGCATCTGAACCTCCTTGTTCATCGATGATGCTTCCCAGGTATGTGAAGGACTCTACATCTTCCAGAGTTTCGCCATCAAGAGTGATTGGATTGCTGTTCTCCGCTTGAATTTGAGGACCTTGGTTTTCCCTTTGTGTATGCTGAGGCCTACTGATGCAGAGACTGCTGCTACACTGGCTGTCTTCATCTGCATCTGTTCGTGTGTACGTGATAGGAGGGCTAGGTCGTCTGCGAAGTCCAAATCGTCTAATTGATTCTGAGCTGTCCATTGTATTCCGTGTTTTCCTTCAGATGTTGAGGTCTTCATAATCCAGTCGACCACCAGAAGAAAGAGGAAGGGAGAGAGTAAACAGCCTTGTCTGACTCCAGTCCTTACTTGGAATGCATCTGTCAGCTGTCCTCCATGCACTACTTTGCACTGTAGTCCGTCGTATGAGTTCCGGATAATGTTGACAATCTTCTCAGGAACTCCGTAGTGTCGAAGAAGTTTCCATAATGTCCTCCTATCTACACTGTCGAATGCCTTTTCATAATCAATGAAGTTGATGTATAGTGATGAGTTCCACTCAACTGATTGTTCGACGATGATCCGTAGTGTTGCAATTTGGTCTGTGCACGACCGATCCTTACGGAATCCAGCTTGTTGATCTCGAAGTTGGGCGTCTACTGCATCCTTCATCCGGTTCAGCAACACTCTGTTGAAGACTTTCCCTGGTATTGACAGTAGTGTAATGCCTCTGTAGTTTTCACATTTGCTCAGATCTCCTTTCTTTGGAATCTTGACGAGGTGTCCTTCTTTCCAGTCCATCGGCACTTGTTCCTCCTCCCAAATCTTTTTGAATAGAAGGTAAGCATGCTTGTGGTTGCTTCGATGTCTGATTTCAGTGCTTCAGCTGGTATGTTGTCGGGTCCTGCTGCTTTCCCGTTCTTGATTTGTCTGACGGCCATTCTAATTTCTTCCGTCGTTGGTGGGTTGACATCTATAGGAAGATCTATGTGTGCTGCTTCGATGTCCGGTGGATTCATTGGAGCCGGCCTATTCAGGAGTTCCTCGAAGTATTCTACCCATCTGTTACGCTGTTGTTGAATTTCGGTGATTGGCTTGCCTTCTTTGTCTTTGACCGGCCTCTCTGGTTTACTGTATTTCCCTGCTAGTTTCTTCGTTGTATCGTGAAGCTGTTTCATATTTCCTTCTCTAGCAGCTTTTTCTGCCGTCGTTGCTAGTTCTTCCACGTATTTCTTCTTGTCGGCTCTAATGCTCCTCTTCACTTGTTTGTTTGCTTCTATGTATTCAGCTTGTGCTTGGACTTTCTCTGCTCGTGTTCGGCTGTTGTTAATTGCTGCCTTCTTGTTCTTCCTTTCTTTGATCTTGTCCAGTGTTTCTATAGAGATCCATTCCTTATGATGGTGTTTCTTTAGGCCCAGAACCTCTTGACACGTTGAAGTTAATGCTTCCTTGATGCCTTTCCAGTTGTCCTCCATAGTAGTTTCTTCCTCCTTCAGTAGATCTTGTAAGGCTTGGAACCTGTTGTTGAGAGCTATCTTGAATTCATTGAGTTTGTCAGTATCTCGAAGGAAGGCTGTATTGAACCTTTGTAGTGCTGTTTGTCCACTTGTCCAGTTCTTTTTTAGCTTCAGTTTTAAATTGGCTACAACTAGGTGGTGATCTGAAGCTACGTCAGCACCTCTCCTGGTTCTCACATCTTCCATTGTCCTTCGGAATTTTTTGTTGATGCAAATATGATCTATTTGGTTCTCTGTAGTGTGGTCCGGTGAGATCCATGTAGCCTTGTGTATACGCTTGTGTGGAAATATTGTGCCTCCTATGACCAATTTGTTGAATGCACACAAATTTGCAAATCTTTCTCCATTTTCGTTTCTTTCTCCCAGTCCATGTCGTCCCATAATATCTTCATATCCAGTGTTGTCTATTCCGACTTTGGCATTTAGATCTCCCATCAGAATAGTTAGGTCCTTTCTTCGGCATTTCTCAATGATTGACTGCAGCCGCTCGTAGAACTGATCTTTAATGTCGTCGTTGCTATCATTGGTGGGTGCATAACATTGGATAATATTCATTAAGATCCCCTCCTTCTTTGTTTTGAATGATGCTTTGATGATTCTGGATCCGTGAGACTCCCATCCTACAAGTGCATTTCGTGCTACTTTGGACAGCATAAGAGCGACTCCCTGAGTGTGTGGAGCATTTTCCTCTTCGTGACCGGAGTATAGCAGCATCTCTCCCGTAGCTAGCCTTTTCTGTCCAGCTTGGGTCCAGTGGGTTTCGCTGATTCCCAGTACTGCTAAGTTGTATCTCCTCATTTCCATTGCTATTTGACTGGTCTTCCCGGTTTCCCACATTGTTCGAACGTTCCATGTACCTATAAAAATTTTTGCTCTGGTTGTTAGAAGGGGCATCGGCCTCGTGGCTTCCGAAGGAACTCGGCTTTCACCATGAAGCGTCATAATTCTTCTAACTGAAGACCTTCTAACTCCCAGGGCAGAGTTTAAATGGTTTGGATTATTTTTTCTGGTAAGCGTTTTTTTAGCGAGTTAGTTTTCTACGGGATGGGGACGCTAACCCCATGCCCAACCCTCCTCCTTTACCCGGGCTTGGGACCGGCAGTAACCCTATAAGAGCTACAGGCGAAGCTGGTGACCAATAATTGGTTCATATGCTATTTGTTTCATTCGGATCCTGGAGCCCATGTACACCATTGGTTTTCGAACTCTCCTAGGTGGATCCCACATATCCACCAACCCAGTTAAAGCGTTGGATCTTCACTTTTTGTCCTCTCGGTTTCGTAAACAATACTCCTGGTACCGGCGGCCTGCTTGAGCATCTGGGCTACCTGTTCCTGCCATCTAGATATTTCAACAAGTTATCTATCTTTGTTTGTTTTAATATATCATTATGTCTATTAATCGCACAACCTATACTGCTGCGTTTCTGAAAAATGTACAACCTTTCGTTATTAAAGTTACAAAAAGCTCAAAAAGAGAGAATATGGTTGCTGGCAATGTACAACGAAAAGAATGTACATCATTCCCATGTTCATTTATTGGACTGATAACATCTAGCTGGCGACCACTCAGTATTTATCGCGAGGACCGACCAAGAAGAAAGAAACGGAAACTTGTTGAAATACTTTGTGCTGAGAATTCTATATTGTACCAATAATATAATATTGAATAAAGCTATTAATAATAATAATAATAATAAATCAGTGAGTAGGACTACCCTGGCAGTGGCTGTATACGCGTGGCCATGTGAGGGCATTTGGAGGCCTATACACACTGTAATTGTTTCAATAAATCAATTTAGTCTTAAATGTTCCAACTGTCGCTTATTACATTTTATTTCATTTTTCCGCCTGTAAAACGATTATGAAATCAGAACCGATATCAGCCAACACTTAAACTGAAAACTTTGTTCCACGCATCTTACTACTTATATAAATAATCAGTAGCCTGATTCATCAACTAATTTAATCTAGACGATTATAACCTTGTATGATATGTGAACAACTTAACTCACTATAGGGTAGTAAGAATGTACGGTAGCAGAGAAGAAAGTCGAACCACTCCTTTCGATGAAGAGAAGCCATTTCTCAAAGTTTTATATTATTTTTCGGTATTCATACTAGTTTCAACTAATTTGTAAGCTGAAATCGTTCCACAATGATGTCAATCAACAACAGAAAATAAGTACCACTTTTATATTCTAGTTATTACAAATTAACTGAAGTTAATTATGTATACTACAGTATTTGAACTGAATAACTAGAAAATGACCTTCTTACATGTTTAATTGACGAAAAAGTCTTCCACATTTCTTGATAAGTCTTCTAATTGAACGCTAGATTCTGTTCCTAAGCTCTTCCTATTAACCGCCAGGCTAAATGAACACAGCGACTTGAACATGAGAGAAAAGGTGCGAAATACGGAAGAAACGCTTTACTCCAAAGGTTCGATTTTGCAAAGAAAACCTAGGATTTTTACAGTATTTTAGATGATTTTAGGTTCCCAGAAAGTTCTGGAACGCCACTAAACATAGTAGCAGCATAGGTAATCATCCAATCAGAAACTCGACATGTGACTTTTCACTTTTTAGAGGTTTCTGGCAAAACTTCTAGTCGATGCTGATTGGATAAGATGTTTCTCAGTGTATTCAAAGCCTTTACCAGCTTTCTTTGAGTTTTCTGGATCTCTCAACAATTTTCGTAACTAATGATAAGAATTTCCAATTTCATACTATTTATACTCATTTTAATCAATCTCTTTGGGTTTCTTAAACAGATGTAACTCATTTATCAAATATATATTTATGTATCAGAATAGGGTCATGAAGATTATTGAGTTTCATTGAGATAATGAACCGATCAATGTTAGATCATGATTAAAAACCTAGCAAAGGACTCGTCAGTAGGACGCATCCACGATCCCGAACGCAGCAATAAAACCTAGGACCTCCAGTCCCATGTACGAACATTTAACCTTTAGACTACTGAGCCGGCGTCCAATGGTATTAATGTCTAATATATTTATGTATTCAGGTTAGTTATGCTGTATGATACTATTCGATTGTTAAAATCAAAGTAGGTGGATTAACGTTTAAACTTGTCACTTTATGGTTGAAAGCTGGATGACTAAAGCAACAACTCTCACTCCTTCACTATTGAAAGGATATTTTACTATCAGTTCAACTTACAAATCGATAATTGTCAGCAGTGGAAATTATAAGATGAACAATGTTCGATTTCGAACTCATGACAATTGAATATACCTCCACCTTATTATTTATGTTCATAATGGGACTCAAACTCAATATCCTATTATAGATTAGTGTGAGTTTACATTTAATCTATTTATTTATTTATTTTAACACATAGATATTGGTACAAGGAGGCACCAAATACATATGCGCCACACAGATCTCATTTGATATGTGTGAGGGCTGTGATATTGCCCGGGTGCCCAAACCGAAGCAGGTGGTTTTCTTAGGAGGCCACTCCCCGAGCCTTCCACCTGAAGGTCTGATCCACAAGGTAATCGAGCATCGTAAGGAGATGCAGTCCCATGGAAGCCGATGACCAACAATTGGTTCATACGCCATTTGTCCCTTCAGGATACTGGAGCCCATGTGCACCATTGATTTGGTTTGGAATCCGGTTAAAGCGCCGGATATTCGCTTTTCGTCCTCCCAATTTCGTAAACAACACCCTCGCCACGAGAAGGCAGTGAGTAGGACTTCCCTGACAGAGGCTATATACGCGTGGCCATGTGAGAGCATTTCGAGAGGGAGAGCGGACTCTCCCCACTCTCGGCCGTACCAGGGTATTTGGGAGCCATTTAATCCATAAAAGTACATTTACATGTAACTATCTATATTTATGATGATATACAGATTCTTTTAAGAGATTCAACTTAATATGTAATCTCATAAATAAATATAAAATCTTTAGAAAAAAAAAAGCAGAGCAAAACACACCTACAAAAGGTCATATACACTTGGATAATGTAGTGGCAGTATATAGACTAAATAGTTGGGAAGTGATGGTGGAAAGAAAACAGTTGGACAATAAAGAAGCAACATAACCATGAATGAAATAAGAGAATAAATTGTCAACATGAACAATCTAAATAACTAATACTTTTGTATTTGATGAAAGAATGATTGTAACGATGAGACCGGGGTAAAGAGAAAGTGAACTAATTCATTCATAATTGTTTTACATCTATAATTGATACATAGTTATATTGTTTGATTTTAATTCATAGAAAATTAATATGTTCATAAATGTTTTAAGCATTCAATTCTAAACCAATACCCATTTTTGTCAAATCTGGACCATTGAAAACTCCACTCAATGTCAATTGAAGACCTATAGTAGAATATGGAAAGAAAAAATGAGATGTAAACGAACATACTTTATATATGTATACAACTTGTGGATGAACCAATTAGATTTACGATAACAAGCCTTGAATTTTGGCGCGAAATCAATTCAATCATTTGGTTAAATAAAGTTTTGATATCATAGCTAATGTCAGTTCGTGATGAAAACCCCGAAATCTAATTTTTAACCCTAATTATCAACTGTAAATATTAATCTTAATTCTTCAGACTGATTTATAACTCTCATTTAGCCGTAGTATATAGGTGAATATTCTCAAGATCACTTCAGAGTCGCTCAAAGGTTGTTCATAAATTATAGTTTCACAACACAATCTATTCAAAAGTTGACAGTTATTTTTACCATTATTCACTCATCAAGCAGATATACGTTTGTATATTTGATTTTGAGCTCCATTCTAATTTCGAGCGCTAGCGATACCATTCAGTTGCTCAAGCTGAAGTAAATGAAATAGGGTTCGAACCTGAGGCTAAGTGGCTGAAGTTAGATCGCTTTAAATGCTAAAGCTCCACTACCTTACAAAAAGATAGAAATTTATTAGTTATAGTCAGAGTTAGAGTGATCACTTATCATTTGCCGATCTAGTAGTGAAATGTGTAACGTATGGAATAAATAACTCGGCAACCTAATCTCTAATTGATGCACTATACAATAAGCGATGAGATGTTTGAAAAGGATTGACTACTTATGAAACAAAAAATCGAAACACTGTGTAACGATCAGGTTCAATTATCGATCACAAAATATTAGAATATTCGATGGAAATTGTTTAAATGGATATTCAAGTATAATCCTATACATGCCTCCGAGTTACACCTTTTGTGTGATGCTTAGAGATACTAACGGACTGTCTACATTAAATAAGACAGAGCAAGGTACTAACCTAAGGTGCTAGTTGAAAAACGAGTACTACGACCATTAAGCCACTGCTACTTACTTATTTAGGCACATAAACATGGGTACAAAGAGGCACCGAAACGTATGTGTCACACAAAATTTGTATGAGGGCTGGAAACTGTCCAGCCACCCAAACTGAAGCAAGTCGTTTTCTTAGGGAGCCACTCCCTGAGCCTTTGATCTAGAGATATAATCTGTAAGGAAGTGCAGCAACATTAGGAGATGTAGTCCCATGGAAACCAGTGACCAACAACAGGTTCATACGCTTTTTTCTCTCTCAGGATCTTGGAGTTCATGCGCAAAATTGGTTTGGAATCAGGGTTTTCCAACTCCACTAGGTGGACCTGTCGTGTCCACCGACCCGGTTAATGCACCAGACATTAGGCTTTCATCCTCACAGTTTCGTAGACAACACCCACACCACGAAAAGGCAGTAGGACTTCCTCGACAGTGGCTGTAAACGCGTGGTCGTGTGAGAGCATTTCGTGAGGGAGAACTGACTCTCCCCACCCTTGACCGTACCATGGCATTTGAAGACGGAATTTCAACCAAATATTATCTTCAAATGTGGAGTCATATACAAATTTATTAGAAGTAAGAAATCATGTAGTCACTTGTATGTTATACTTTGTGTGTGTGAGAGAGAGGAGCTATTAAAATAATTTAACTGCTGTAAACAAACTTGAATGAGACAAGAAAACCCATATCCTAAATGAATAAAAGTTAAGCGACTCTAATCAGTGTGTTGGAATGAACTAATATTTCGAAGATGAAGAAATAAATCCATGCTGAATCTCAATACCAACATTAAAGTGAAATAAAATCCGAATTGTAAAATTAGATTTATTTCTAAGCAAGATATTAATAACAAACAATTAACTTTGATACCTCAATATTTGATGAGTGATTGAAGTTTGTCAAACATGATAAAGCCTTCACTGGTAAACAATATGGTTATTTATAGTTTAGTTGAAAAGCGTACTTTCTAATTAAAGCACTAATGTTCTGTTTAACGCTTGCTTACTACTAACCCAAATGCCCTGCTACAGCCGAGAGTGGGGAGAGTCCGCTCTCCCTCTCGAAATACTCTCACATGGCCACGCGTATATAGCCTCTATCAGGGAAGTCTTACTCACTGCCTTCTCGCACCACACGTGTTGTTTATGAGATTGATAGGACGAAAAGCGAACGTCCGGCGCTTTAACCGGGTTGATGGACATGGAGAGTCCACTTAGGGGAGTTGGAAAACCCTCATTCCAAACCAATAATGCACATGGGCTCCAGTATCCTGAAGAAACAAATGGAGTATGAACCAATGATTGGTCGCCGGCTACCCTGGGACTGCATCTCTTGACGTTGCTCGACTTTAAGGCGGCATTCGACTCTGTTGATCGTAAGGTTCTATGGCAGTGTTTGTCATTGAAAAGAGTATCAAAGAAGTACATTAACCTTATAAAGGCTCTCTACTCGAACACAACTGGTAGAGTGAGAGCTTATGACGAACTGTCATCAGAATTGATTACTTCAAGTGGTGTTCGTCAGGGCTGTCCACTCTCTCCATTCTTGTTCAACTTTGTCGTTGACGTACCTTCAGAGATAACACTTTCCTCGTCCAGATTTCCAGGGGTTGAACTTCTACCGGGAGGTTCACTTGTTGACTTAGAATATGCTGATGACATAGTTTTATTTGGTGAAGATGCTGACAAATGCAGAGTTTTCTGACCACCACATAAACAACAATGCAAGCATGTTTGGCATGCGATTCACTCCCTCGAAATGCAAAATGTTGCTTCAGGATTGGGTTACATCGACACCCGAACTAATGATAGGGAGTGAAGTAATTGAGCGTGTCGATCGCTTCACTTATCTTGGAAGTCTGATCAGCCCTTGTGGTCTGGTGTGTGACGAAATCTCAGCACGGATACAGAAGACTCGACTAGCTTTTACCAACTTACGTCATTTATGGTGTAGGTAAGATATCGGTCTATCAACCAAAGGATGTGTTTACTGCGCAGCAGTTCGTCTCGTCCTACTTTATGGCAGTGAAACATGGCCGGTAAGAGTAGAGGATATTCGTAGGTTGCTAGTATTTGATCATAGGTGTCTTCAAAACATTGCTCGTATATCCTGGGACCATCGAGTAAGTAATGCAGTTGTTAGGAAACGGGTACTAGGTAAGGATGGCATATCAATTGATGACATAGTGAAACTTCATCAGTTGAGATGGCTTGGACACGTGTTACGTATGCCCAACGACCGACTGCCTCGACGTGCGATGTTCAGTGGTAT
This sequence comes from Schistosoma mattheei, assembly GCA_944470405.2. Lineage (NCBI taxonomy): Eukaryota > Metazoa > Platyhelminthes > Trematoda > Strigeidida > Schistosomatidae > Schistosoma > Schistosoma mattheei. The sequence continues at coordinate 11,987,860 of OX103950.1, forward strand.
AGGAGTAGGTTGGAAGAAAGCTAGGGGCGGCCAGATCAAAACATGGCACAAGTCCATGAAGTCACTGACAAGTGGTCTGAGTCATGTCGGTAGGTGTAAACTACCTGGTTGGGGACCGCGAGATGATAGCAACCGATGGTTAGAGACCCTGAATGACATGGCTCAAAATCGTTTACAATGGCGCAGGTGCATACACTTTGTGTTCTCCCAAATTTTGATCTCCTTATTCCTCCTTGTCTCTTTTTTTCTCCTCTCAAATTTATTTCATTGTATTATACTCTTTAAGTAACATCTCCAAACACTAATCTTCCCGATTACTGCTTATACTCTTGCTACCTCTACCACTACGGGATTTGAATCGACCACTGCATCTCTGTGCTAATGTGGTGTGGCAACTCGAACTGATGTACGTACGTACGAAGTTCTACGTTGTTACTGACTGACTGACTGACGTTGCTCCACTACCTTGTGGATCAGACCTTCAGGTCGAAGGCTCAGGGAGTGGCCTCCTAAGAAAACCACCTGCTTCGGTTTGGGAACCCAGGCAGTATCACAGCCCTCACACATATCAAATGAGATCTGTGTGGCGCATATCTATTTGGTACCTTCTTGTACCAATATCTATGTGTTAAAATAAATAAATAAAAATAAAAATTATATTATGAAGACAGGAAACATTTGGGATAAAAGAGAGAGCAGTAAATATATAGTCATAATCTACTCTTTTTAAAGGTTAAACTAGAATCAACCATTTAAAAAAGAAAGTTCTTTTATTCATGGTTGAGAGTTCTCAGATCAAGTTAGTCATTTTGAAAACAACTTATATGTGAATGTTTATAGTGTACTATGAAGAGGTCCTCATGTGTTGTATTATCATAAAATAACGATAAACATAAATTCCACGATAATGTAAACTATCTTCCTATAAACTCATTCGTCAGGTACGAACCACAATTTAAGTGCGATGACTAATGATACCATCCGGTTGCAGAAACACAAGTAGATTGAGTGGAGTTCGAGCTTATTATTGTAAACCATTAGTGCCTTCATTACTCTAAAGATTAGTAAAACATTTTATCAGTAAACATATCATTTCTTTTAATCGAATTAAGATAGTATTATATAAATGTGTTTTAACTCACTTTTTGATAAATATGTTGTAAAGCCAAACTGATCTGATTTAAATGATCTAGTCTCAATTTCACAGAATGCTTTTTCTGATTATCTAATATATATTGTGATCCAACAGCCCAAACAGTTTCATCTGGGACACGTTTCCATGTAATCTATGATTAATTAAAGATTTAGAGAGTCAAATAATTTAAAAGATATTATTCTAAATAGAGTTAACGACTACTAACATTTGTGAAGTAAGGTGAGATGTTAAGAGTTTGAAATGGAATTCTCAATTTCAAAGGTTCCTCACTTATTAAACAGTGGTAATAGTAACGTACATGTTAGCTCTAATGATGGTCCGTCCCACTTTCTGATAATCTAAGAATTGTGTTTGTACATATACTCTTATTACCTCTACCACTATGAGATTTGAATCGACAATTGTATCTCTGTGCTAATGTGGTATGATAACTCCAACTGATGTATGTATGTACGAAGTTCTACGTTGTTGACTGACTGACTGAACTGTGTGTTATATCCTTAAAGAGGTTCTTTTATATACGATTAGAAAGTTACTTTCCTACTGATAATAAACTACTAATTCAGTAATAATCTAGGAAAAATGACATGAAATTACAATTCATTTCAATCTTTAAAATCATTCAAAATATTATATAAAGATATTTAACGGTTCATAGTTATCATTGATAAACTGTTTACAGAGCGAAATAATTACGTGAAATAAATAAATAATTTGTACCATGAACTTAAGCATATGATACTTGGTGAAAGTGGAAAATCGGTTGATGAGATAGTGAATTTTCATCTACTGAGGTGTCTAACTATCATCTACACTGAAGAGTGATACATGCTAATGGAGAAGTAAGTTAGAAGAAAGCCAGAGGTAGCCAAACCAAGATATAGCATCAGTTCATGAAGTTATTAACTATTAGTCTAAGCCGCACATCTGTTCCAGGCTTTATGTTGATATATCATGTTTGACTTAGGATTCACAGTTTGTGATTAAAACAATATTACCAACTTATGTGAGGTTGATTTTGTTTAGTAAAATTACGATTTGACACAAATATTACCAGCTACCATGATGTTTCTGATTGTACTATTTTGTAAATTGTACGGCAAAAGGTAGTAAACTTTTCATAATCGCGCAAAAAAACACGGAATTTTTTGAAATATCTAGATGGTAGGAACAGGTAACCCAGATATTCAGGTAGGTCGCCACAATAAATATAAACACGTACTCACACCATAGAATTTGTTATATTCTGACGAAGATTACATTACGAGTAACTTTGAGACCTATTAATGAACTAATATTATATGTATATTCTTATGGTATGACTATTCAGTAATTAGATTATGTACATCTATATTCAACTCCGCCTGGAGTCCCTCCGGGGGCTACTGCCGGTCCCAAGCCCGGATAAAGGAGGAGGGTTGGGCATGGGGTTAGCGTCCCCATCCCGTAGAAAACTAACTCGCTAAAAAAACGCTAACCAGAAAAAATTATTCAAACCTTTTAAACTCTGCCCTGGGAGTCAGAAGGTCTTCATTTAGAAGAATTATGACGCCTCATGATGAAAGCCGAATTCCTTCGGAAGTTACGAGGCCGATGCCCCTTCTGACAACCAGAGCGACCATTTATTTAGGTACATGGAATGTTCGTACAATGTGGGACACCGGGAGAGCCTTCCAAATTGCTGCAGAAATGAGAAGATACAACCTAGAGGTACTTGGGATCAGTGAAACACATTGGACACAAGTTGGACAACAACGACTAACTACAGGAGAGCTCCTGTTATACTCCGGCCATGAAGAAGAAAATGCACCACATACACAAGGAGTTGCATTGATGCTGTCCAAACAAGCGCAAAATGCACTTATAGGATGGGAATCTCATGGACCAAGGATCATCAAAGCCTCCTTCAAAACAAAGAAAGAGGGCATTTCAATGAACATCATCCAATGCTATGCGCCTACCAACGACTACAATGAAGACGCTAAAGATCAATTCTACAATAGGCTGCAGTCAATCGTCGAGAAGTGCCCAACAAAGGACCTGACCATTCTGATGGGAGATTTCAACGCCAAGGTTGGAACGGACAACACTGGATATGAAGACATCATGGGACGACACGGACTGGGAGAAAGAACGAAAATGGTGAGAGATTTGCAAATCTATGTGCCTTCAATAAACTGGTCATAGGCGGCACCATATTCCCACATAAACGCATACACAAAACCACATGGACTTCACCGGATCACTACACAAAACCAAATCGACCATATTTGCATCAACAAAACGTTCAGGAGGACTATAGAGGACGTGAGAACCAAGAGAGGAGCTGATATAGCATCAGATCATCACTTGCTGGTCGCCAAGATGAAATTGAAACTCAAGAAGCACTGGACAACGGGGCGGACAATATCACAAAAGTTCAATACGGCCTTTCTTCAGGATACTAACAAACTCAACAAATTCAAGATAGTCCTCAGCAACAAGTTCCAGGCCTTTCATGATCTACTCAATGGAGAAGGAACTACTGTGGAGAGCAACTGGAAGGGGATCAAAGAGGCAATCACTTCAACATGTCATGAGGTCCTGGGTCACAAGAAGCACCATCACAAGGAATGGATCACTGTTGATACACTGGATAAGATTCAAGAAAGGAGGAACAAGAAGGCAGCAATCAATACCAGTCGAACAAGAGCAGAAAAAGCCAAGGCACAAGCTGAATACACAGAAGTAAACAAACAAGTGAAGAGGAGCATCAGAACCGACAAACGTAAATATGTGGAAGATTTAGCAACGACGGCGGAAAAGGCTGCAAGAGAAGGAAACATGAGACAACTGTATGACACGACAAAGAAACTCTCTGGAAATCGCCGCAAACCAGAACGACCAGTGAAAAGCAAGGAAGGCGAGGTAATCACCAACATTGAAGAGCAACAAAACAGGTGGGTAGAACACTTCAAAGAACTCTTGAACCGACCAGCCCCACTGAACCCACCCAACATTGAAGCAGCAGGACCAGACAACATTCCAGCAGAGGCACTAAAAGCAGACGTAGCGGTAACTGCAAGGATACTCCACATTCTCTTCAATAAGATTTGGGATGAGGAACAAGTACCAAAAGACTGGAAAGAAGGACTTCTGAAAAAAAAAAAAAAAAAAGGCGATCTCAGCAAGTGTGATAAATACAGGGGCATCACTCTTCTCACAATACCGGGAAAAGTCTTCAACAGGGTATTGTTAAACAGGATGAAGGACTGCGTAGACGCCAAAGTTTGAAATTGACAGGCTGGATTCCGTAAGGATCGATCGTGTACCGACAAAATTTCAACACTACGGATCATTGTGGAACAATCAATTGAATGGAATTCATCACTCTGCATCAACTTCATTGACTACGAGAAAGCATTTGATAGCGTGGACAGAACAACACTATGGAAGCTCCTTCGATACCACGGCGTGCCTCAGAAGATAGTCAATATCATACGGAATTTCTATGATGGATTAGACTGCAAAATTGTGCATGGAGGACAATTGACAGACTCGTTCGAGGTAAAGACCGATGTCAGGCAAGGTTGTTTACTCTCACCCTTTCTCTTTCTCCTGGTGATCGACTGGATCATGAAGACGTCAAAATCTGCGGGGAAGCACGGGATAAAGTGGACATCTAGGATGCAGCTGGACGATCTAGACTTCGCAGATGATCTGGCCCTCCTATCGCAAACGCAACAACAAATGTAGGAGAAGACGACCAGTGTAGCAGCAGCCTCAGCAGCAGTAGGTCTTAATATACACAAAGGGAAAAGCGAAATTCTCCGATACAACACAGCATGCACCAATCCAATCACAATTGACGGAGAAGATTTGGAAGATGTTAAAACCTGTACATATTTGGGCAGCATCATTGATGAACACAGTGGATCTGATGCAGATGTGAAGGCGCGGATCGGACAAGCAAGAGCAGCATATTTACAACTGAGGAACATCTGGAACTCAAAGCAACTGTCAAACAACACCAAGGTCAGGATTTTCAATACAAATATCAAGACAGTTCTACTGTATGGGGAGGAAACTTGGAGAACCACGAAAGCCATCTTCTAGAAGATACAGGTGTTTATTAACAGTTGCCTATGCAAAATACTTCAGATCTGTCGGCCAGACATTATCAGCAACAAACTACTGTGGGAGATAACAAACCAGATTTCAGGGGAGGAAGAACTAAGGAAGAAGCGCTGGAAGTGGATAGGACACACATTGAGGGAAGCACCCAACTGTGTCACAAGGCAAGCCCTCACAGGGAATTTTGAAGGCCAAAGGAAAAGAGAAAGACCAAAGAACACATTACGCCGGGAAATGGAAATAGACATGAGAAAAATGAACAAGAATTGGATGGAACTAGAAAAGACCCAGGACAGTGTGGGTTGGAGAATGCTGGTCGGCGGCCTATGCTCCATTAAGAGTAACAGGCGTAAGTAAGTAGGTAAGTAATATCTATATTCCCCTTATTATAAGCTTCATTTTGACCTACAATTTATTATTATACGATTTACTGTTCTTAAATTATACTCAGTTTATTAATTACAGTCTCCCACGTTCACAGACACATTTTGGCTTTATTGTGTATGAACGTTATTTCTTATTTTATAGTGCGTTGCAGTCTGTTTGTTTGGTATATAAACCTAGTATGTCTGAAATATGGGATTCGCATAGTGGAGGCTGTTGTTCGCATTCTAGACTCAGCTGAACGGGCTAGGTGAACATAGGACCAATAAAGACGCTAGGTTGCTCTTACCGGTCGAACGTCATCGGTTTAGTACAGTACGAAAGTGAATAAGTCGTATTTTGATTGGCGAATAAATTACGTGATAGCTAGCGGGTCATAAAGACACAACAGAGTTGGTATAAAATTAGGTTATCACAATCTTATTGGCTATATCTTAGTAATTATAATAGTACAAAGTATGTTTTCTATATAAAGTATCAATTTCAATACTTAATAAATAAGCAAAACTCAGTTAATCGTCAACAACGTAGAGCCTAGTACACATGTACGTTGGACCAAGCTACTAAACTACTCTAAAATAAGATCAAATTAACAGGTTGAATACTAAAGGGATTGAAATAATGCAATGAAAATGCTGATAAGATTGAAAATTGAGAATGAGATTCAAGAAGACAGAAAGGACAAATATGTATGTAGGATTATTGAAATTCAAGATCAAGTGCATAATAAAGAAGAATGTACCTACACCAGTGTCTGATTCTGAGAGCGCATCAGCCAATGTCTTTAATCACTGATTGAGATTGTCTTTTGGACACCAATCAGATAGTCTGCATCTATATAAGCAGTTCAAGTTAATAGTCAATGAATTCATGGACTGATGCTACTTCTCGGTTTGGTTACCCCTAGCTTTCTTCCAACCTACTTCTGTACTGTCTAACATCACCCGTCTAGGTAAACAGTAGCTAGGCACATGTAGAACATGTTCTAACAAAAATATTTGGGTGATATGAACCTAGAACATAGTCAAAATAATCTAATAACTGTGTATCACCTGTTACTTCAATGAAGCGGAAATTTTGAAATACAATATAAAACATGAAAACTAGAGACAAGATTATACTTTGGCAAAGCTGATTAGTGATTAGCGGTAAAACTCGTCAGCTGGGTGTAATTGAATTCCAGTGTTGACGTTTACATCAAAACTCAAACACAGTACGCCTATCGCCTTATCTACTGAGCTATTCAATCTAGATAGATACTGGCTCGTGAGACAGGTACGCGTTTTACTTTTTAGTTTTTAAATCTTGTCACTGAAGTTGGTGCTTACAATTGGTTAGTCTCAGAGTGAACATCAATAATAGGATCCAGGTACATCCAAATAGCGAGTCTCAAATAAGGCGAAACATTCATCCTGGTTTATACTGCTAGACACTAAATAATTTTACTAAAAGAAATTGTGACTGAATGACAATACCGAGGCATTTCATTCAGTCCTTAACAATAGCGAGGGAATTCAAACACAAAACAAAGACTAGAACCTTGATTAAAAAATAAAGATTGAAAAACTGTCAAACAGAATAATAAAAACGTTAAGGAAAAAATAGGCAACTTATATCATTAAAATAAAAATTTAAGAATTACACTTACTGAACCCGCTATATGCAGTCGATCAGTTATACGTTGAAAGATGCTGGCTGAAAATTGTTTACCCCAATTTGTAATTAAACCATGAAAACTAAAATCTTGTACTGTGTAACCGACAGAAAAATTAGCTTTTTGTAAAATTTGATTTGTACAATCCAATTTAACATCTGCACCAACCAAATAGCCTTGGTAACTAATATTATGAAAAACAATTTTAAAGTACAAATGCATGGTTTAAATGTAATAGGAAACTTAGCACACATAATGAACAAATTAATGAATGTGCCATGTAATTTTGGAGGTTTTTATTTATTTATTTCAACACATAGATAATGGTACAAAGAGGCACCAAATACATATGCGCCACACAAATCTTATTCGATAAGTGTGAGGGCTGTGATACTGACCAGGTGCCCAAACCGAACCAGATGGTTTTCTTAGGGGGCCACTCCCCGAGCCTTCGACCTGAAGGTCTAACCCACAAGACAGTGGAGCATCGTAAGGAGATGCAGTCCCACGGAAGCCGGTGACCAACAATTGGTTCATACGCCATTTGTTCCCGCAGGATACTGGAGCTCATGTGCACCATTGGTTTGGAATCCGGTTAAAGCGCCGGACATTCGCTTTTCTTCCTCTCATTTTCGTAAACAACACCCCGCCACGAGAAGGCAGTGAGTAGGACTTCCCTGGCAGAGGCTATATACGCGTAGCCGTGTGAGAGCATTTCGAGAGAGAGAGCGGAATCTCCCCTCTCGGCCGTACCAGGGCATTTGGGGGTTTACAGAAATACATTAACTAAATAATACAGCCAAATAGACTGAAATACTAATCATTTGAAAAAATCAAACAATAATGAACTTAATCTCTACATAAATTAGTGAGGCAGCCTCAGTGGAAAAAGAGTTCAACATCAAGAATATATGATGACATATTAGAAGGAACATAAAAAAATTAGCTATTTAAAATAAATAGAATGATGTAGAGTGTAGTATAAGTCTGGAGATCTGTAAAGCGTTACCGGCGATAGTATTTCATCATAATCCAAAGATATATAATTAAATTGTAAGTTGAAAAGAACCTATTTCATTAGTGTGTTATGAGACAAACACTAGTCACATGAATCAAAGTACCAACGCAATAGTCAGCGCCAGAGTGGTTTAATTAGTGAACGCAATGCAAGTATACTTCAACCCAGCTAGTACTAAGACCTTAATGACTTCTGGGTCAACCTTCAACCAATGTGAAAACAAAAGGTTTATTTCTCACTTCTAATCGACGATTATAAGAGGAAAAAGATTGTGAATCAGCTATACAAGATGGTGAGTTTCATGAAACCTGATTCAAAAACATTGTGAATTGATTGAAGTTAGATTTGTACACCATTGGATTCTGGTTCAGTGCTCTACAGACTAGGCATTCGCACCGAGGGTCCTGGGTTCGATTCTTGACTGAAGGGTCGTGGATGAGCGCCGCTGAGGCGTTTCATACCACGACGAAACGGTCGTCCGATGTTTTGAGGTTTTCAATGGTTGTATATCTTAGATTGGCTTGTGATTTTAATGATACATATGCAGTTTAGAAACTTAAAGTGCCAATTACTAAGTCATATTTTTGCGTAATCCCGATGAATATTTGGGAAACAATAGACTTCTCAACAATTAGGAAAAGTGGTTATTAGCCGCATTAAATTGGTGCCACACTTGTTAAGACGTTGTGATATCGTTTCCGATTTTTTAAACGTGATATCACATAACTGTTGAAATTTATTTTGATTTACCGCTATAGGGAGAGCTGCTGTCCACCAAAAGTGGAACAAACTTGGAAATAAACTACTTTATGTACGCTGCTTAGTTTCCGTACCCGAAATTTGTTGTACCAACAAATTGCAGCTTCGATTATAGTAATCCAAAAACTAGGAGAGTATCACATCCCGATGGCTTCATCTGACATACATCAATCATGCAAGCTGTATTACGTATGCTGAATCGAATTATCATGCCCCCCCCACGTGTCTGATAAGCGGATATAAAAATGCGAAGTGAGGTATGGCAATTGAATTATTGAAACGTCGTGGGAATTCCTGCATGAATAATGAATGGTTGAGTGACTGAAGAAAGTGGATTGACTACAGTAGAGACTACTAAGAAAGAAGTTTTGCATCCCAGAAGTGGATTTAAATCGAATGATTTGCAATATAGTGTTTAATTGTTGACTGGATTTAAAATGTCCACTCAGACTTTTACTAATAGCAACAATTTGAGTGGTTTTTGGTTACACGTATAATAATGTTGAGTTTTAAAGAAGTTGTACAACCAAAACAAGCATCTTCACGAAAGGTAACCAATCAAGTAAGTACTCATTATTGTATTGTGATACTTTCGTGCAGTGCGTCAATAATTTCGCTACTCCGACCTTCATAGTGTATACAAAACTATCAATTTTAGTTTTATGAACCGATAGCCAGGGTAAAAAGTTTTACATATGAAGCTTTTAGGTGTCCACTAAGCGTAATTAAACATTAAGTTGATCGATTATATATCAACAAAAATCACCAGAGTATTTAAAATGAGCATTTTTCATTGACATAAGTCATTGTAAAACTGTATTGAAATTCTGCGAAATGTGTTCACATCCAATAATTTATTGTAACAGAATTATGACCTAATTGGATTGATGTCTCTCATTAGTTGTAATTTGAGACTATATTCTCGACATATTGATACCTGTAAGTCCGGATCGTCGAATACGTAGTAACATCAGAACACCAAACCTCGCTGAGAAGCCAATGTACAAACGTAGTTAAGAGGAATAAAGTAGTTAAATACGTTAAACTTATTATTCAGCTAGAAAGTTAATCATTTTGTGAACTATAACCCAGAATAACCGTTATCAGTGTACTATAAAACAGGAAGAAGGTTATAAAACCCGTATTTTCAAGTTTTTAAGGAATATTTGAAAGCAGTTTTGAACTTACTTAAAAACAAAAGATGGGGACAAATCAGGGATAGCAGACTTGAAGAACATTTCGACGTTAGAATTCACATGCTTGTTTCGAAAAGAATTGATTAAATTGGCATGAAAGCAGCTAAGTAATTAGTTAATGAGAGTGTCCTACTTTTGAAAAGGATCGCGAGAAATTTGAAAAGTTTGTTTCAACCCGTCAACTAATTTGTCTTCAAATACTATTTCTCCATCAACTAGATTGTTGGAAGACCACTTTTTCGTCATAGTTAGACCATATTGTGGAAACGAGAACTTTTCCTGCAGGTTGAAATGCATCTGAGAAAATAATTAAGTGTAGATACAACAGTTAATGTTTATATACCTTATTTGGTTTAGGTCCATCACTAATATCGGCTTTAAATTCGATGTCATTTTCTTTGTCGTGCAGTGAATATTATACAGTCCAAAATAAAACTTTTTAAAGAGTAAGTCCCGTGCATCTTTACCAAGATCCGAGAACGAAGGGGGAACCATAGTGTATTGGGGAGTTACGCCTATACTGAATTCAGTACTTTAACCTTCAAGTGCATCAATGGTTTTAATTTGATAAAATTTGAGCGATGACCCTATGTGAACCAATTGATTTATTTGTGCCCGTGCTTTGATATTAGGATTAGTTGCATATTAACTAAAAATATCAAGTTAACATGTACAAAAACCTGATCTCAACCTGTCTTCATATTATCATAAATATGACCATCTGGTAAAACTGTCGGTTAATTTGACTGTCTTAAAGGAACAGAATATCCCGGCTCTTAGATTAGGCAGATCGGACCATTGAATTATCCATGTAGTTCAATATCAGTTAGATAGGTATACCTTTCTAGAGTACTGTCCAGTAAGGTTGAGACCAGAAGTTTAGCAATATAAGCTGATTTGATCTGACCCAGAACACTAGTGTAATTTTGAAATATTCTAGGCCGTACAAATCCCTAGGACTACCACAGCTAATGATTAAGTAGATCATCAATGTAGGTGGTCTGTATCGAAAATTAGGGGACGTACCAGAGTTGGACAGGAATGGAGTGGCCACTCAGCTTAAATCGAGGTCACACCTCACGGTGAATGCCTGACGTAGATTATTCTTTCTTTATATACATACGCTATGGATACTTCGTTGACTGTACAACACAAACAACATTATTACAGAAATATATCAGTAGGAGTGTGTAGGGTCAGTTAAATGTCACTGTGCCTTAAACAAATCTTTCGACAGTTCGGTCACTGAATGTTGAGCAGCTCGTTGATCCCCGTCAGGGTCAAGGATAATCAACGCGAACCAGTTAATTTCACGCCAAGCACTGGCCCATACGGTGGTGGTCACAACTTCTCCCTTGTTCCTACTTTTACCAACACATTTCTGTAATAACGTCCTTCGTGTTGTAGCCATATTACCTTGATACGACGAAGAGGCAATCCACGTTAGATGCCGAACGCGAGGTGTGACTTCAAAATTAGATGTTGGTCAAACCATTCACGTCTAACTCGAGTAGGCTTCCAATCATTCGACATAGATTATCTACTTTGATGATCTACAAGTAAGTACAAGAAATAGTGTACCACCTCCGCTGCATGGACCAGTCCATAGAGTGCAATCGATTGATGCATGTTGGTTGACGTTGATGAAGATCGGTAAGTTGCTTGATACTCAGTGACTCGACTACCAAGTGATTTGGCTAAGGCCAAAGTGTTTCACAATTAGCTTAGAAACGTAGATAGATAGATAGAAACATAGCTTTGTAGGGACACATGAAAAGTATGCACTCGCGCGGTCGGCAAAAGTTATCCTTAATTTGACCAAAACTCATGTGCAGAACTGTAGCACGACTCATTCAAACTAACGGTATGTATAGAAAACTACGGATTTATAATGCGCAACCACTACCCAGTATTTTGGAACGTGTGCGTTATGGGTAAAATAGAGCTTTCAATCGAGTCTCTTGTTTTATGTTCACATTAAACATTTTTCCTGCAAAGCAACTCACAACAGACTCACGAGGGTTCCAGAAAATGTGAATTCGGAGACCAGTGCCACGGGGTGATGTAGGGGATTATGAGGGAATTTTACAACTACGCTGACAAACTTCCATTTTAATAAACCTACAGCTTAGCTTCAAGGCATAGGTGAAGCGGTAGAGAGAGAAAAATAGTTCGTATTTCTTGACAAAAATATTTTTAACACTGCCGAACCCAAGACAAAAAATTTAAGGTAAAAATTCTGACTGTGAACAGAAATTACTAGCGCTCTTAGTATGCCATTGTCACGTGGTAGTTTACTGAAAAACGTTGGCGCTTGTAAAATTATAGTCCAGTCCGTCATTAGTACATTTATATTTGCCACTATAGTAATAGAACCAATACTAAAATTTAAACTTGTCATATCGTGACTACTTAAACCTACATAAACTTTCGTAGAAGACATACCATTGTCCATACCTACTCGTTCTATGGTGATAACCAGTAATATGATGTTTAGTACTTCGGAAGAACACATTTCGGCTGGAGATAAAATAATATATTTTATGTGGAAATGTTTGATTTACATAAAATGACAGCGCCTGAAAGGCTGGTATTGAGAAGCCGAAAGACAAATCAAAAAAGAGGCGACAGCAACTGACCGGAAAATACATGCAACGATCGGTTTTATCTTTGGTTGATATTTGAAAGTCAGTTAACATTCATGCCGGTATGTTGTACGTATGGTTTGATTTCCAACTGCAATTGCGTCAATGGGCTAACTGGAAGAACAAAAGTATGACCGGGGCGGGGAAGAACCTCAACTAGTGTTCCAGTTAGTTTGTTGATTTTAATACGGTTTATTTAGTCTCGGGAGATATCCTCAACCTCGTTTTCGCCTAATCGCGACAGGATTTAATAATAATAATAATAATAATAATACATATGAATAAATATCAAAATCCTTTCAGTGCGTGGAAATAGTGGTGGTTATGTGAATTTCGAACAGACAGCTAACAGTAATATGCTAAACATGAGATACATGTTTTAGACTCAATGCTTTGATGCTAAGTAAGCTAATTATTTATATTGATACTCATCGGTTGGTAGTGCATGCAAGTTCATTGCAGTTATTCCATGAAGCAGAAATCGACTTATTTGAAATGGAGTGATTAAAAGTCGTTGAAATTGACAAAGATTATGTGCTACAAATATAAGAGATTCGGTGTCGTACGTTGCTTTCCGCTAAATAAATCTTCACAAGAAGATAAACCGTGAGTGCTGCTATGATAATGAGAAGTATTTGAATTATAGTATGAACTAAGAATCCCAGAAATAACGTAATCGGATCAACAACTACTAGATAACCACAAACAAATGTACTGTATTTGGAATTCGAAATCAAGCATTCAACAAGTACAAAGGTATCATTAAGTTCATTAAAATAGCACATCCGCCACAGCTTAAATTAGAGTCTAGGTGTCTGTAATCAATTGTACGTCTTCTTCTCAAGTTCATCCTGTATCTGTCTGACATTGTACTTGGATAAAAACTCTGTATTATCTAGAATGCACTCATTAGTATTGGAATTAACAACTGAAGTCGGAACAGACTCACCTGCTTCCTGGGATTGTGTAATCAGCATGTCGGTTGTGTACTGAAACCGCTGCTACCTAGAATTTGAACCATTAGACGTTTAGACTATCCTGCCCCACGAAATAATGTTGGATCTTTATATCCCCAATTTATGAATGCTGTGGCTTCATGTATAAACACATTTCTCACATTGGTTAGAGTAAACATTAGAAGTGTTTTTGTGATAAGGATAAACAACAGTTGATATGAAATCATCCGAATTGTAATCAAAATCGAGGTCATTTAGTACTTGTGCTTCGCATTGAACAAGTTTCCCACAAGAAACGAATGCATTATGAGGACAAATAATATTTGGTATGACATCAAGATTTGATTCTTCTGAAATAGTTTCCTCAAATTTATTAAGAATATCATTGCAGAGTAAAGGATCATTATATAAACCAGCATCTATCAAAACTACACCAGGCTTTCGATCATGACTAGGTCCATTCAACATATTTTCTTCAGATTGGCAAGGAATTCATCAGAAATAAGTAAATCATTAGGAAAACCATATCTGGTACAATAACATGAGAAATCTGATAAGTCGATTGATTAGGAAACTGCTTGTCTCGCAAGGAATTCTGAGTTTCACTTAACTCTGAACTGCTATATGACTCTACACTGTCTTTTGAAATCGGTGATAAAGATAAATGATCATTATAAATACTCAACTTAATAGAATCAGAATTACAAGACTTAATATTCGTTGCAAGCAAGATGAACATTAGTATTACAGACTGAGTGAATATTGAACAATAGCCCAAATTTCGAACCTTTCAAAGTAATCCTCAAAAGCATCAAGATCTGTATGTATATCCGAAAAATTCAATCACAGGCTCCATCGTGACACCAATGTGATAATTAGGAGTATTTGAATTATAGCACGAACTAAGAATCCCAGAAATAACTTAATCGGATCAAGAAGTACTAGACAAGCACAAACGAATGTACTGTATTTAGAATTCGAAATCAAGCATTCAACAAGTACAAAGAATCATTAGTTCATTCGAACACCACAGCTGCTCATGTGATTATCAGAAAGAACATGAGTCGTAACTAAGGAAAGTACAACTCCCAACTCATATCTATGATAATGTCATGAATCTTTGTCAGTGTTGTGGTAAATTCGACAATGATGTTCCAACTTGCAGGAGATTTTTTCGACTGCTTATATTAATGATTTGCATGCAATATTATGTTGTTAAGCCTCCATTTATACTGACAAGCTTTTAAGATGATTACTAAATGAGCAAGTGATGGAAAAACATATTAAAATCATACATTACAGATAATCATAACCGTGAAAAAACAGTACTATTTAATAATAATTGAAAGACAGTTTATCCACAGATTTGTTAATACTTTCAATTTCATCAATCATATTACGTGATTGTCAAGTTACAACAATGCCTAATGATGATATCCAGAAACCACTATGAATCACAAGTTATAGTGTTGATTGGGATAAACTATTAAGATATTGTATTGTTGTTTTAGGTTATTCTGAAATAATTTGTAATATTAACGGATTCAAATCGAGATCCAGAAATATTTGTCCACTAAATTTAATTTTATTTATAAGCCCAAGAATTTTTTTATTTTGAGTGCTCGCTTGATTAACAACCACGTGATAGTTTAATCATTATATCAGTGTAGCA
>OX103950.1:12003602-12249993 GCA_944470405.2 Schistosoma mattheei
TTCAGCAGTCTTTACAACCCGTAGTGTTTTCTAGAGGTTAAGCTTTTCTTGTCCCTATCGCTGATCCTTTCACGCTGTTGTACTTGAGTAAACTGTTTTTCGTATGAACGAGTATTGTCGCAATATCATTGGGTTTCAATTATACCCCATTAATAATGATTCATTGGTAAACTTTTTCCGAACATCCATAAGCATGTTCATCTAACTTCACATAGTTTTCTTATTATCAGTAATCTATAAATATACTGGGTTAAGAAAAGGGCACAGTGTACGGATGACAAATCGACTGATGCAGTAGTAAATCTTCACAAATCAGGCGGTCGGACATGTATTATGCATCCCAAAATATCACCTACTCTAATAACCAATATTATTTATGTGTGGGGGTAGGTTGTAAGAAAGTTAGGGGTGGTCAAACCAATAAATTTCATCAGTTCATGAAGTCGCTGACAATTGGAATGAGTCATGTTAATAGGTGTAAACTAATTGGTTGGGGTCCTCATGATTATCGGAACCAATGGTTAGGAACTTTGGATGATATGGATCTAAAATATCTTCAATGTCTGTGGTGTATCTATTCATTGTGTTCCTTCGAATCCTGAGACTTGAAATTCTTCATAACTCTTCTCTTATTTTTATTTCGCTAATTCGTACGCTTTTCAAGTCATATCTTCGATGCTTAATCATTCCTACTACTTCTGACATTGTTACTACCTCTACTATTGTGGGATTTTGTCTGACATCTCTCTGTGCTAATGGTATATGGTAAATAGGATCAATCTACATGTCTCAGTATCTACGTTGTCACTAATTGATAGTGATTTTTGGCTGTAATGTATGATCTAACCTTAGTCAGTCTAAACTACATTCACATTTGAGTTAACTATATCTTAAAGTTATGTATTTAGTATTGGGTCAGTCTTCGAGTATTTTGATGTGATGCAACTGGAATAAATGGATGAAACTTGTGTTTTGTTACAAATACCTCATTGAATTTCATTTATCTGATATAAATAAGGTATTCATTAGATGAGATGAGATGAAATGAATGCTTGATGGATCTCTCTGTATCATATTCACTGTGAATAGAATCTTCTTTTCAGTTAACTTATCTTTCATGTACTTGAAGAAACCTATCAACCGAGTTGATTAGTATTAGCATTAGTATTAGTATCATTAGTGACTGGCTTCAAGAGATATTTCCTGGATTTCTAGTAAGAAGCAGTGACGAGTGGAGTTCAATCGAGTCTGTTGTGAGATAGTAACTCATTGAAGACAGTGGTGAATGTGACACTCAATTTCGTGGATTAGTTGAATTTAAACATTAACACTATTGGATGCTGGCTCAGTGGTCTAGAGGTTAAGCGCTCGCAAGCGAAACCCAAGGTCCTGGGTTAGAATCCCGTGAACGGGATCGTGGATGCTCACTGCTAACGAGTTCCGCAATAGGACGAAACGGCCATCCAGTGCTCTCAGGTTTTCCATGGTGGTCTAGCTTCAATGGACCCATAATCTCAACTATTCAAAGAGTTCATTATGCTATGAAATTCCAAGTTAAGACTTATACTACTTTACATCCGATAAGTAATCATATCTTCATTATAAACTGATAACTCGTATAGAAATTTTTGGTCGAAGGGCCATGATTTTGTTTCACATATGAAACAAAGGCGAAATGAAGCTTGAAAGTTCAAATTCTATCACTAATATATTTCTGTAAACGAGCAACTATCTCAGTTCTTCTTGGTTTAACACTTATTTTTATTAATATTTATATATAACATTCTGAAAATAAGCTTCTTTGGGTTAGGAGGAATGTTCTAACCAACGGGTTATCAGTTAATGTCTCTTTTCACTTGTTATAGCTTTAATCAATGAGTAGTACTGTGGTTTGTGCTACTGATTTCTGGAGACAGAAGGTTAAGAAAACTGAAGAAAAGAGAACGAAAACAGAGTGTGATTGATGTTGTAATGAAAGAACAATGAAGACTGAGACGATTGATTGACATTTTTTGCAAATGATAAATTTACTGTATGGTTCTCAGATTTTATCATGATATTCTGTAATTTTGTATTTGAATGCATTCAACTGTCCCCACTTATGTTCTCGTTGACTACAGTAGCATAAGTTCTCAGCCTAGTAAATGACTTTGTATGTAGTTGTTAAATTTTTGATAGATAATATCCTATTGTTAAATATAACATAAAGTAGGTCACTACGTTGATAAGGTGACTAAATTTTGGTGATTGAAGTAACTAGAACGTACAGCAAAACTGTAACTTAATCAACATACTTTATTAATCAAAGGCAAAATAGAGTGGAATAAAACGTGAAAATATTCATCGAGTTAATCAGCTAGATCTCCAGCCGACTTAAGGTATAGGAAGCAGAATGTGATTCCTAAAATAGTGAAGGTCAGCGATTGGTGATGCTGAATGATCCAAAATTATGATATAAAGACAGACGTTGGTCATTTAGACTCAATGTAGATTCTGGCAAATGAGCACATAGGTTCACGTTGCTATACACCATTAGTACAAGAAGATAAAATTGTCAGGGAAAATCCCTTAGTAGTAGAGATAGCAACAGTATTAATGTTAATAGAGAAGACTAGGAGTCAAATATATGATTCAAGAAAAAAATATAAATTAATAGAATAATAAAAAGAAATGTATGAGGATTTTAGAAACTGAAGATCTAATGGAATGAACCTATGTCATTCAGAACGATTTTGAAACGTATCACTGAAAGCCTCTAACCATTAATTACAATAATGATGCAGATCCTAATCAAATAGTTCGCACCTGCCTTCATGGTTCATCCCAACAGTCAGCGTTTTCATGGACTGATACCGCAACTTGATTTAGTCTCCCATACCGCTACATAGAAAATGATCACGCATCAAGGTGGTTGGACATACGTAATACATATCCCAACTATCTCAGTCAATAACAATCCACTCATCAATTGATTTGTCATCCTTACCTTGCACTCTGTGTTTAAACTCAGAATTGCTAACACAATGATTCCAAAATATATGAAGACATCTATAATTGAGCACTAATAATCTACAAAGGTCCTCTATTTTTAAAGGCCATGTTTCACACTCATAAAGATAAACAGGGCAAGTTGTTGGGCAATAGAGTCATCCTTCAGTTGGCAGACGGATATCTCACCTATATCACAAATTGCTTAAGTTGGCGAAAACCAACAGGGATTTCTAAATTCTTGACGAAATTTCGTCAGACACCTATCCATCAGGACTGATGAAACTCCTAGGATAAATAAAGTAGTCGATGTGCTCAACTGCTTCAGTCCCTATTACTAGTTAAGGCATTGGTACACATTAGTCTTGATGCAAAATTTTACATTTAAATGAAGAGAAATGAATCTAAAACATGCTAATATTGTTGCTTAAGGCAGTGAAAAGACTGAAGTTCTTGAAAGTCTTTGCCAAACAAAGTTACATCATTTGAGTATTCTAGGTTAATAAAAGAATCTCCTGATAGATTGATTCCTGATAAATCATTATTTATTTTAAAACATAGATATTAGTACAAGGAGGCACCAAATACATATGCGTCACTCAGATCTCATTTGATATGTGTGAGTTCTGTGATACTGCCCGGGTGCCCAAACCGAAGTAGATCCTGATAGGTCAAATAATAAGAGTGTTTATAACAATAACAAAGTTTCAAGTTTCTTTAAATAAATTTAGTTTAGAATGAAACACTAATCAATAGATTGACTTCTGAATTTCTTTTTTTCTAAAAAGTGGTTTTGGATGAAGAGAAACGTTTAGCAAAACGTCGTTTAATTGAAGCAAATCGTGCACGTAAACGTGCTGAATCTGACAATGCAATACAACAAAGTCAAATTAATTCTGGTCCAAGTCCACCTAAACAAACTAGTTACCTTCCTCCAACACCTTCTTCTCTTTCAACTGCTGTTTCACCACTTCATCGTTCTCCTTTAATATCTCAACAGAATGTAATTCCAGCACAAATTAGACAGTCACAAATTAAACCACCAATGGTAACCACTAATCAACCACGTTCAGTATTACATAATTATCCATCGATAACAGCTCAAACAGGTGTAATGAATTTTACTAATTTATCACCAACTGATGGTAATTCAACTCAACTACATATATCTACAAATCTTAGTCCAACAGTACAATCATCTACTAATAATCTTGATCAGCATAATTCAACATCAATTCAACCAACAATATATGATCCAAATTGTGCTATGCTTCCATTATTACAAACATCACCAACAAGAAATAGTCTTATCTATTCAGATGGAAGTTCTCCTATAAATCAACATGGTCATTACGTAAGTACTAATCACCATCCACCACCATCACATCATCATCATCAACATCAACATCACCATCAACAACACATCATCCTCATCATCCTCAACATCCTTCTGGTCATTCACTTCAAGTAACAACAACCGATTTAATGTCAAATAATACACTTCATTCAAATTCATTAGTGAATATATCATCTAATATTCCATTAGATGAATCCAATCAAATATATTGGACAAATAATTCAACTATTAATGAAACAATTGACAATACATTTCATCATCCTTTAACTACAATACATCAACATCATCAATTACCATTACAACAACATCAGAATAATTTTATTCAACCAATTGTAACTGATTCCAATTGGAATAATGAACAATTTACACAATCATTAATAACTAATGGAAATAATATTACACAATATTGTCCAGTTAGTTTAATGAATGATACTTTATCATATGATCAACCTCAACGAAATCATCATCATCATCAACAACATCATCATCACCCTGATCATCAACATCAACATCATAACCATCAGCAGCAACAGCAACAGCAGCAGCAGCAACAACAACAACAACCGTCATCAATGTCACATCAAAATCATGATCTTAATTTAGTGATGAAACAAACTAATCCCATAAATATCTTACATTATGATCCACTTATAAAGAATAATTTAACAAAGAATAATGATGATGTTAGTGAAATGAAAATTGCTAAATTAGATGAAAGAAAATATACTATACCAATTACTTCTATAAATACACCTATTATTAATCCATTTTCTATTACTGACTATTCATCATCATCATTGTCGTCGTCATCATCATCAGCTTCTTCTTCTTCTTCTTCTTCATCGTCATCATCATCTTGTTCCTTGTCATCATCATCATCATCATCGGTAACTTTGACAAAAAACACTGAAGATCAATTACAATTAAATTTAAAAAACGATGATGTTTTAAATGTAACAGATGAGTTATTTGTATGGACAATTGATGATCAAAATCTAATGAATTCAGTATGTAATGCATATGAATCTACATATTTTGATAAAGATTCAGTAAGTTTAATTGATTTGTTTTAAAAGAATGAAGTTCTAAAAGAGTTTTAAGTAAATCTTAAGTTGTTTTTTTGTTTGTTTGTTGGTAACTCAATGGGTTAAGCGTTGGATGTTTGAAACGAAAAAGTACTGGGTTCAGATCCCAGTGTGAATATCAATATTAAGATACAGTCATAGTTATATGATGAGTTTTAAATGGGATGAAATATGTATCCTGAATTTCACTGCTTTTCACTTTAAAGGTTATGTAGACCGAAAAATCAAATAAGTCAGCATATATCAGTTAAGGGGTTGTGGGAATTGTTAAGTTTTTTTTTTTGATTGAGATCATGAACCGATTGATGTTAGACCACCATTGAAACCTGGAAGCACTGGACGGCAATTTCGTGGATTGGTTGAGGTTAGACATTAACACGTTTGGATGCCGACTCAGTGGTCCAGTAGGTTAAGTGTCCGTGCGTGAGACTGAAGGCTCTGGGTTCGAATCCTGCCGAGGGCGGGATCATGGGTGTGTACTGCTGATGAGTCCCACAATAGGCCGAAACGGCCGTCCAGTGGTTTCAGGTTTTCAATGGTGGTCTAACATCAATCGGTTCATGATCTCAAGTCAGCATATAGTCTAATCATCCTGAACCTAGAAAAGTTAAGATATAAACTGGTGTTTATGTGACATAACAAAAGAAAAACTCTACCACTAGACATTTAACCCAAGAAGTTGAAATGTAGGAATTGTGATGATTGACGTTAACTCCAAAGTAGGCGGGTTAAACCGAGAAGAAATATGCAGTAATGAAGGATTTTATATAAAAATCCAGCAAACAGATAACCTGTCAGTCTCTGGAATTAAATCAACAGCGAAAATAGAAGTGTCTCATCTCTATCTACCAGCTCTAAATATGGTTGGTATAGGATTATCTATCTTTGAAATTTGTTTAGGAAAACTAATAGAGAAAAAACCAACTTGAATTAGAGAGCATGATTGTGCCCTCTATGCTTAACGGAGTAGAGAACAAATAGTATAGCTAAATTCTGACCAATTCATAATGAATAAGTTCCGGAAGTGTTTAAAGATGATGTTGTTGACAAATTATCAATTAGATCAATCTAGATTAGAATAGTTAGATTATAGAATCTGGATGTAAGGCCGAGGGTGCGGAGAGTCCGTTCTCCCTCTTCAAATGCTCTCACATGGCCACACGTATATACATTTCCATTTAGAACTCTAAGTATTGATGCCCTAAAAGGAGGCTATTTCATCAAATTATAGTGCTAAAACAACACATTTTTTTTCAAGAAGATGCTAACAAAATGTAGTTTTCTAAGAGCCTTGATTAGTAATTTTATAGTGTTTGCAATATATCTCCTTCTCTTCATACTCGAAGTGTTACTTTAGGATAGGTATATATTGGTGCCTAGTTATACAACACAGCTGGAGAATCTGACAGGTTTAGACTATCTAAGTAATATCTTAGCGATGAAAGCAATAACTGAATGAAGAAGCTGGATATTATATTCATCAGAATTGTTCACTATTCATCACATGAAATTTCTCTTCAGTCTCAAGTGTCTTATTAATTATCGTTTACGCTTGTTCTTTTCTTCTCTCACGTCTGATATTTTTATTGTTATTTCAATTCTGTTGTCTGTTTCTATACGTTAGTCAAATGTGATCACTTCAAAATGACGTACCTTTAACGGTTAGGTGGATTAGAGATCGAAGCACTTGATTTGTAACCACTTAGTTGATAATTCCAACCCTACTTCATTTTTATAAATTTGAGAAGCTAGCTAGTATCCCTGTCTTGCATACTTATAGTCATAAATGAAACCTGTCTGAAATTTGATTGAACTAGGTTCTCTATAAGTATGTTTGGTCATCTGTCTGTTGTATCCTGTTGTCTCCGACTCATACCAACTTTCTAGGCGCAACCCCAACCAACTACCTAAGTGGGGAAATATATATATATATATATATATATATATATATATATAGTTGAAATCATGAGTCAATTGATGCTAGACCACCATGGAAAACCTGGAAGCACTGGACGGCCGTTTCGTCCTAGTATGGGACTCCTCAGCAGTGCTCATCCACGAACCCGCTCGCGAGATTCGAACCCAGGACCTATTAGTCTTGCGCGAGAACGCTTAACCATTAGATCACTGAGCCGGTATCCAACGGTGTTAATATCTAACTTCAACTTATTCACGAAAATGAGCCACCGTACACCATTGTCTTAAATGAGTTGATACCTCACAACAGACCTGGTTGAACTCCACTGGTCACAGCTTCTTACTAGAACTCCAGGAGTGTCTCTTGAAGTCAGTCATTAGTGAGCAGATGATTATTATCAGAAGGGGTTTTGTGATGATTTCAACTATTGAAATTACTAAAATCTCCATAAAACCCCTTCTGATATATATATATATATATATATATCCCTTAGAAATTTAAGTCACATATCTCCACTATATGTGTGTATTTCATTCCCTAAAAATAAAATGTAAATCCCGACCAATCCCATGTGTTTATCATCTTGTTGCTACATTCTATCTGGCCATTATATCTCTCCCCATACATTGGTTACTTTCCATTTTCTTAATGAAAGTATTGTAATATGTATTATTATATCTATCAATCATAAGTATCATTATTTATTGTTAAATAAGAAATTTACATAAATCTTTTCATGTATCTTTTTTAAGCCTAATAATAAAACCATGGAAAATCAATTATCTGGTACAAATAATAAAGATATTACTCAATCAAGTGATAATTCTCAATTGAATTCAGGTGAATTTGTAATTAAAAGTATCGTGGATTCACATGTGACCGGATTTCTCACAAAGGTAAATTTAATTAATGTTAGTAGTTGTAGTGGTAGCAGTAGTAGTAGTAGGAGTGGTAGTAGTAGTAGTAGTAGTAGTAGTAGTAGTAGTGGAAGTAGTAGTAGTAGTAGGAGTGGTAGCAGTAGTGGAAGTAGTAGTAGTATTGGTAATAATTATAATAATTTTTATGGTAATGATATAAAGTGGAATTGCCCGCTTTTCTGTTTTTGGTTTGATGCGAAACACTAAGCGTAAAAAATGAATCAACCAACTAATTGGTTATCAAGATTGAAAAAACATAGTTGGTTAAATGACTAGACTTTCAATCAATAGACCACTGGTTCGAATCCTATCCCCACTTGCTTTGATGTGAATAACCGAATAATATAATTAGTTTTTATGCGAAAAAAATGTGCCGAAAAGTTGAGTACATTAATTTATACTTGTAAAATAAACTACATGTAATCTACAAGTTCATGAATCATAGAGTAAACTATACTTGTAAGTATATGTGTAAATATTTGTGTTCAACTCAAAATTAATACACAGATCCTTTTATGAAGACTTGTAATACTATGGTGTAAACTACTTATATCGACAGATATAAGTATTATGTAACACCAATAAGTAGTGGAATACCTAGTAGTAGAAGGTTGGGAAGATTCAATCGAAGAGAACGGGAACACAGAGTAATTATTAGAGTAATGAAGGAACAATGAACTTTGAGACAATTGATGGAGAATTTACAAGTGACATATTGAACTGTATAGTTTTCAAATTTTATGAACAAACTCTATAATTTTGTATGAAATAATAAATTAATTGTCGCTACCTAACTTCTCGTTTACAGAAATACTACTATCTATCTCTTATTTAACTACTGTTGATAGGATTCAATGTGAAACTATGACCCTTAACTCCTAAATAAATTCCATAAGGTAAACTGTCTTATTGATTTTGATCATTCAACTATCCGGTAATAGTCACAGAAAATGCAGTCAGTCAGTCAGCTACAACGTAGGACCAGGCACATATATACGTCGGTCCAAGATGTCTCATAGATATTACATGGATATTCTGGGATTACCGCATAAGTAATAGTGAGGTTAGACGCAGGGTATTAGGGAATGATGGTAAATCAGTTGATGGGGTTGTAAATCTTCATCGGCTAAGATGGTTGGACCACTTGTCACATATGCTTGAACACCAATTATCACGACGCGTGATGCTAACCGGTGTTGGAAGAAAGTTTGAGGCGGTCAAACCAAAACGTGGCGTCAATCCATAAAGTCACCAAATTCTGGTATGAGCCGTGTTGGTAGATACAGACTACTTGATTGGGGTCCGCATGACATTCGTAACCAATTGTTGGAGGCTTTGGGTGACATGTCTCAGAATTGGTCACAATGGCGTCGGTGTATACACTCCGTTTTTTCTTAAACTGTGAGATTAGAACTACTTTATATCTTTCTTTTAACGAACTAATTCTTTCTTCCTTATACACAATCTTTCCATATATTACCACCATTGAAGTGACTACTTCTATGAATTTGGTGTTCATCTTGTTGTGCTAATAGGGTATGACAACTTGGACCGATGCCTATATGTGCTTGGTCCTACGTTGTAGCTGACTAACTGACTAACTGATCTACTTATACATTTAAAAATAAATTGTTAGGTTAGTTAAACATATGACTTTATGTCTGGTGAATGTTATTTTATATTAATCTAAATTGACAATAGACTATTCTGATTAACCGAAACCTTATAGTATATCTGATTATACTAACAAGTTATAAATCATACTTCGTTTAAAATAATAATCAGATCTATGTAACCATATGTTGTGGATATAATCAATTATACGTTAAATGTACAATATTAACTATAATTGTATCCTAGGGTTTTCTTATTACTGACCATAATCTATGGATTAAAGTTCACAAAGTATACCATTAAGCTAATTTAGTATTTAAAAAGTTTTTTTGTTGTTGAAAAAGTCAGTTCATTGATCAGGCACTTGAGTGTCACTCATACTGTAAGCTTGGGGGGGGGTAATCATACTGTGTCAGTTGCCCAAACCGAAATAGATCCGACAGGGTTCAAAGCTAGGACGTAGTGACTGGATGTTGGACACCTTAACCATTTAGTAATCGTCTTGACTATAAACCAAAATAAATCTATTCCGTTTTTTTAAATAGATTTAATGCCTTCTTAGTGTTATGATGATGATGATGCGATAACTCTTCAGAAATATGAACTAGTATCACTATTATCAAAGATTAAGTAAAAGAAAATGGTCTAGTCTTCTTTGAATCATAAAGTTTGCTGTGACTACAGGTATTTGTTTCAGTTTCTCCGGAAGTTCTTTACATAAACTGCCCCCTCCCCACTAGAGTGTGACTAACAGTATGTAAACGTAACCAAAAGTATAGTTCTATTCGCAACCATCAGTTCAGAATACACTCAGTTTTTCCTAAGCCACTAATTCAATATATTTCTTTCTTGTTTCATGTGTGCAAGCTTTCAATATAGTTTGAAATAGCCTAATGTGAACATAAACATTCATGAATTAAATTGGGAAATAAAAAACACCATCAAACAACGTAAAAATATGATAAAACATAATATTAGAATACTATGCTTTATGCTACTGATGCTGACAGATATAAGTAGTATGTATCATCAATCGAAAGTGAAATGTCTAGAAGTAGAAGGTTAAGAAGATCAAAGAAAAACGATTAAGAACAGAGAGTGATTGTTATGGAAACAAAGAAACAGTCAAGTTTGAGACAATCGATTGATATTTTGCAAATAAAGTATGTACTGTATAGTTCTCAAATTTGACTAAGATGTTCTATAATTTCGTACTGAGTTACTTTCGATTATCCTTACATGTGTTCTCGTTCACTACAGTACTTATAGAAAATGGAAGAATTTGGTTAATAGCCCTAAGACGCAGGTACATCCAGCTGATGAGTCTCAAATAGGATGAAACGCGCGTCCTGGATTTCACTTCTAGCCACTATCTACCTTTGCTTATAGTTATTTTAATTTTAAATATCCTTTTATTATTACTATTATTTATTATTTAATTCTTAATTATCTCTATTGTTTTAGTTAGATGAAGTTGAACAAGAAGATATTCAACATGCTAGATCATTTTATATGACAACATTTCATGATTTAGCTTATCTTATTGAACCAGCAATAACACGTTTAGTGAAATTCGCTAAACGAATTCAAGGATTTGATACAGTAAGTTTTAATTGATTGTCAGAAGAAATTTACTTGAATGCTGAACCTTATAGAATGATATTTGAGAGTATTGCAAAGGTTTTATGTCTGATGTATTGCCTCCGTTATATGTGTGTCGGTTATGTTGTATCCATGATCCCACTTCTTATACTTGGAGATAGGAACCCCTTAAATTCCCACGTCGTGAAGTGAAAACATAAATACTGCTACAAATCAATATTAATTGACTTTTCAAAAATACATCCACAAAATAAGTCTGTGATACTGCTGTGATACTGCCTGAGTGCCCAGATTGAAACAGGTGGTTTTCTTAAAGGGTCACACACCGAGCCTTCGACCTAAAGGTCTGATCCACAAGGCAGTGGAGCATCATGAGGAGATGCAGTCCAATGGTAGCTGGTGATCAATAATTGGTACATACGCCACCATCAATATTGTACTGAACAAAATGTTACACTGAGAATAAAACCAATGTCAAGATGGGTCATTAGGAATACAAGTAATGCTCTAAAGTGTTGCACCAACTTACAGGAAAAATGAATTCACCTTCGTATCTCAACTTATCAATAGGTTTCTTAAAATTGTGTTCATTAAAATAGTAGATGACTGAAAATAGTTGAAAAGAAGCCCTAAACCTAGGCTTTCTGTTACTTGATACTCATCATTAAGGAATATCTGTAATCTTGAAGGAATCGATGCTACCGACGGAATATAAATTAGTATCACCTAGGCTCTTTACTCGAACAATACTAGACGAGTCAGAGCTTATGATGAACTGTCATCTGATTTTTCAACCTCAACTGGTGTCCATCAAGGTAGTCCACTATCTCCATTTTTGTTCAACTTCATCATAGACACACTGATGGAACTAACGTTCTCGTCGACTGAATTTTCAGGAATTAAATTCGCAGATAATTAAGTCCTGTTTGGTGAAGACTCTGGTAAATTGCAGAGTCTTTTGGTAGCGCTGAGCAACAATTCCAGGATGTCTGGAATGCGTTTCTCCCCTTCTAAACGTAAATTGTTGCTTCACGACTGGCCTGCATCAACACCTGAACTAAGGATTGGGAGTGAAGTAGTCGAACACATCGACAACTTCACTTATTTTGTAAGCCTGATCAGTCTTAACGGGTTGGTTTCTAACAAAAATCTCTGCACCTATTCAGAATATTCGTTTGGCTTTTGCCAGATTACGTCACATGTGACGAAGGCGAGCTATCCGCCTGTCAATTAGGGGCCGAGTATACTGCGCAGCAGTTCGTTCTGTTCTATTTTATGTCTGTGAAACGTGGCCATTCAGGAAAAGGAGGATGCTCGTGAGTTACTGGCATTTGGTTACAAATTTCTTAGAGATATTACGTGAATCTTCTGGGATCACTGCGTCAGTAATAGTGAGGTTAGAGTTAGAGTATTAGGGAATGATGATAAATCAGTTGATGACGTTGTAAATCTTCATTGACTAAGATGGTTGGGCCATGCATTACGCATGCGCAACCACCGATTACCACGGTGGGCAATGTTGACTAGTGTTGTAGATAGACGGAAGATAGTTAGAGGCGGTCAAACGAAAACGTAGCATCAATCCATAAAGTCACTAACTTTTGTTCTCAGCCATGTTGGTAGATGTAGACTACTTGATTGGGGTCCGCGTGACATTCTTAACCAATATTTGGGGACTTTGAGTGACATGGCTCAGAAATGGTCAAAATAGCGTCGGTGTATACACTCTGTTTTTCTTTAAACTGTGAGATTAGAACTACTTTATATCTTTTTTTCTACGAACTAATTCTTTTTTCCTTATACACAATCTTTCTTTTATACATTACTACCATCGAAGTGACTACTTCTATGAATTCGGTGTTGTGCTAATGAGGTGTGGTAACTTGGACTGATGTATATACGTGCCTGGTCGTACATTGTAACTGACTGAGTATCTGTCATTTTTAAGATGGATTAGTTATTTATCAAATTAATAGTTTGTACAATGATTTCGTTAACCTAATAAATGCTATCCCTTAATATTATACTCGTTTCATTGTAATGAAATCGGAAGCATAATTTCAAATTGAGTTTTATTGTGAAAATGATCAACCAAACATATTTGAACCTATTTCAAAATATTCATTATTTCGATTCAATAAAGTATCTACTTCTACCATTGGATCATCTATATTGAAACCGTTGTTCAATATGGATGATATTCGAAGATTAAATTCTTTTCTTTTCCAAATACTTTTGCAATATAATCAAGACATTATAGTTGACTATGAACTAGAAGTGGCTGGAAATATTTCCATCCCAGAATCAGTTTTTTTCGTATATTAAAACACCCTCAAATGCTCTGGTACATCCAAGATTATGGTGAGTCAGATCTCTCCCTCTCCAAATGCTCTCACATGGCCACGTGCATATAACCACTACCATGGAAGTCCTACCCACTGCATTCTCGCGGCATTACTGTTGTTTACGAAATTGAAACAAAAGAAAAGCAAATGTTCAACGCTTTAACCGGGGGTCCAACTAAGGGGATTGGGAAACCCTGATTCCAAATCAATGGTGCACATGGGCTCCAATATCCTGGAGGAACAAATGGCGTATGAACCAATTACTGGTCACCGGATACCATGAAACTGCATCTCCCAATGTTGTTCCACTGCCTTGTGGATTAGACCCTTAAGTTGAAGGCTCCATTTGTGGCTCCCTAAAGAAACCACCTGTTTTAGTCTGAGCACCCGGACAGTATCCCAGCCCTCACACAAATCAAATGATTTATGTGGTGAATATGTATTACATGCCTCTTTGTACTGATATTTATGTGTTTAAATAAATAAATATGACTTAAACCTACTTTAAAAAAGTGTTTCGTTGAATGAATATGACTTACTGATTTCATTCGTATTGACACCAGCAAAGGAATCAATGAAACTCAGAGTAAAGTATCCAACTGCTACTGATCACAGATGGGTTGTAGTTAGCAATAGAATCCAGGATATACTTCTCGGCCTTTTTGAGACTCAGCAGTTGGATGTATCTGCATTCCATTGTTGATTTTAGCGTTGAGATTCAAACCAAGTGTATTTTACATTAAACATACAATGCGTTATTCAATGAATTACTAGGTCTAGATAGCCATTAACTTGTTCAATGACTACGATATTCATGTAATTATTAGTAAAAGTTTGATTGATCTATTTGTTAATATTTAGGATGGAAATGTGATCAGTCTCTATTGGTTTATGTGTGTCTCATGTGGATTACTTCGATCTAGACAATTTGTCACGAGTTATTTTGAATAGATGGATACAGTTATATCTAGTTAACGAATCCCAAATAGAAGAAACACAGGTCCTGGATTCTAGTGCTAACTAAACTATATCTATCCAAAATAACATGTAACAAAATGGCTATATTGAGGCAAACCACACAGGATACTGATATGCCGATATAGACTGACCAAAATTCAGTTTATAATATCGATAACGGCATAAATCATCTTTCATATATAAGACTCACCAGTAATCCATAAGCACAATACTAGTTGTCCCCAAATGCCCTGGTACGACCGAGAGGGGGAGTCAGCTTTCCATCTCCAAATATTCTCACATATGCACGTGCACATAACCACTTTCAGAGGAGTCCTACTCACTGTATTCTCTCACCAAGGGTGTTGTTTACGAAATTGAGAGGACGAAAAGTGAATATCCGGAGCTTTAACCAGGTTGGTGGACATGGAGGGTTCACCTAGGGGCATTGGAAAACCCTGAATCCAAATCAATGGTGCATATAGGCTCCTGGATCTTGAAGGAACAAATGGCGTACGAACCTGTTGTCCATCACCGGCTACCATGGGATTGCATTATCCAATGTTGTTTCACTGCCTTGTGGATTAGACCTTTAGGTCAAAGGCTCCGTTTGTGACTTACTAAGAAAACCACCTGTTTCGGTTTGGGCACACGAGTAGTATCATAGCCCTCATACAAATCGAATGATTTATGTGATACATATGTATTCGATGCCTCCTTTTACGAATATTTATGTGTTCAACTAAATAAATAAATAAGTATGTTAAAATTGAATGTCATAATTCTCAGTTTATGGATTATGTTACATAGATAATTAAGGAAAGATCAGACAAGATAGATACATCCAATTTTTTTGTCTAATTCATTATTAACTTTATGTGTCGAATTATGCTTAGAATTTTCAGTTATTGATATTTGTTTACTATTATTGTAACAGAAAATTTGGATTCAATACCCTGATTGGGAAAGAAAATGAATGAACCAATCAGATTTAAGATGTCTCCTCTTAAGTTTTTCACGGGAAATTCAATACTCTTTAAAGGATAAAATATTCTATATTAAGAACTAAATATCTAGTTCAGAAAATGCTTAAAATTAATAAGAAAATCTTTATATACAACCATCAAGTGAGTGTAACATAGTGTGTCAGTTAAATTACATGGAGTATCTATCAGTGATGCAGATTGCTTCTTAAAGCACTTGATTTAATTCAGTACATACTCGAGAGTGTGTAGATAAAAGTATTGTGACTCTTCTAACTCTGTCACTCTTAACCTTAATTTGTGATATTAGCCCAACTCCGAGTATCTAATCCATTAATTATCAGACTCGTAGTTCACACTACCTATTCGGATTTGGGCGACTGGGTAGTATCTTTACCCATCACATTTCAAGTTTGGCTCATATCTGAGTGCCTAACAAAAGAATTAATGCTTAATCGGCCGTGGCCCGGATAGCTCAGTGGTAACGTCTTTGATTATGAGGCTGGGTGACACAAAATCGAATCCGTCAGGGAGCATCAGTTCCCTCATGATTACAAGTGCACCTTGTTGACGAATGCCAAGTAGCATGAAACCTAGGTCCAGGTTTCCTGTTAACTACCTTTAACCATCATCTTATCTAGACATGCTTTTCGTTCAGATGGGACGGCATATGCATAATTAAATGTGGATGTATATCAATGACACGACCTATACGATCGGATACTAGTATGATATTTATTTAATGACTATGTCGTCCTGTCTAATACAGTCCATGAAAACTAACGATACTGACATCTAGTGTTGATCACATGATGAACTATTCATTTTAAGGAATTATTTACCACTAACTACTTAACAAAAACCATAGTTATCATTGAAATGTGGCAAAATTTGAGATAAAAAAACTTTTTCACTCTCAATTTCTTTACTACTTACAATCAAATGATTTTCAGTAGTAAACCAAATTACTAAAAAAAATTAAAACCTTTCCTTTTATTTACTTATTATGAAAGCTTGAAGTAGATGATCAAATCCGTTTATTATGTGGTTGTTGTATTGATCTGATCACTTTAAGAGCAGCTTATTATATCAGTAAATCAGCTAAAGTTCAAGGATTAGTTGATAATGCATTATTGATTAGAGGTTCCATAACAACAACAACAACAGCAACATCGTCATCAAATTTACCTAATCAATATAATACAACCATACCACATATACCTAATCATCATTATCCAAAACTTGGTATATCTGATGAGAAATATGCACAATTAATTCGTGGTGTAGCATTAAAAATGGCACGTTTAAACATTGATCAAACTGATATAGCCATGATGGCAGCTATTTTATTAATGTCTCCTGGTAAGTAAAATGCTTAGTTTGTAATTTATCAAATTTTCGCATGAATGTTTCCATTTAGATCATTGCAAATTGATGTATTTAGATTATTATTTCTTTCTTTCTTTCTGTCAATTCCATTTTTAGCTTTAAAAAAAACGAGGTCAATTTAAGGACATTCCATTTTTGATCAATGTTAAGTTATCAATGAGTTCAATGTTTTGAATCATATATATATATTCATTGGTTAATTTTACATTATTATCGAATGTTTGTATCACTTTAGGATTGTTTAGTTAGACAGAGATATTAATTTCTTTAAAGGATTAGGACAATCAATTATATTGATTAATCTAACGAATAATAAACTATCTCAAAAGGGATTTTTGTGGATATTATAGTAATTTCAATGGTTAAAATTGAAGTTAGATCATCATGGAAAACCTGGAAGCACTGTTTGGTCGTTTCGTCCTATTGTGGGACTCTTTGGCAATGAGCATCGACGATCCTGCCTCGCGGGATTCGGACCCAGGGCTGTCAGTCTCGTGCATTAACGATTAACCTCTGGGCTAGTCGGCATCCAACGGTGTTAGACATGGTGGTCTAACATCCATCGGTTCATGATTTCAATCAAAATAGTAAATAAATTGTACACAGTGTGAAAGAAAAATTAGGACTTGAAAGAAGACAGGTCCTTAAATAGTTAGTTAGGGTTATAGTTCTAGAAATTTTTATTGGTGAATAGAAAAACGTTTGGACGTATTAGGTCAAATCATTAAATTATGATTACGTTTAATTGAACAAAAAAGGTCAAGATGTTACCAAGGCATTCAGATGTTAACTATTAACCCAAAGGTCAAGTATAAGCCTTCTAGTTGCCACAGTTTCCATTAATTTTAATAATTTGGAATTTGGGTTGTTTATTAATGGCTTTGAATAAGTTCTTTAAATTCATATTGTGTCCCATGTTTAATAAGTGATTTACTACTGAACTTCATAAACAACTTTTACTTCAAAGGTATAACTGTTTTGAAGATGAATATTAAGACCCTCAAGACCAGTGGAGTTCAGCTGGGTCTGTTGTGAGATAGTAACTCATTGATGACAACGGTGAACAGTGGCACAACTTCGTGGATTGGTTGGAGTTAGACGTTAACACCGTTGGATACCGGATCAGTGGTCTAGAAGTTAAGCGTTCGCGCACGAGACTAATAAGTTCTGGGTTCGAATCTCGCGGGGTGGGATCGTGGACACACATTGCTGAGGAGACCCATACTAGGACGAAACGACCATGCATGCTTTCAGGTTTTCCATGGTGATCTAGCCTCAAATGATTCATGATCTCAACCACTGAAATTACTATAATATCCACAAAAACTCTTCTCTGATTATAATTTCATCTTTATGCCTTTCCAATGTATATACATTTTACATGTAAATTGATATATCCATTTGTAAGTAACATATGACGGTTATCTATCTAATATCGTTTATATTACTTGGCACAGTATTGTGTATAGCTTAATCAACTTGACAGAGGGGGGAATTAACAGTGACCTTAGTATTGTTTTGCTTGAATCTTCCCAATGAAGTTTAAGACTGCAGTTGGTCAGTCCTGTATTGGCATATGTGCATACTGTGTGTATTGCCTCGGTATTGCCTTGATTCACAAGCATTATAAGCAAAGATAAATAGTGGCTAGCAGTGGAATCCAGTTTGACGCGCGTTTCGTCCTATTCGGGACTCGTCAGCAGGATGTGCCTGCATCTCAGAGTTGATGTGCACTCTAGGACTCGAAAAGCAAATGTCTATCATGATTCTGTAGCTGAGTGGGTAACCGATGGCATTTGAAGCGAATGGTACTGGATTCGAGTCCCAAAGTGAACTCTTAGATGCGGGTACATCACCTGACGAGTCCTAAATAGGATGAAACGCGCGCTCTGGACTCCACTGCTAGCCACTATCCATCTTTGCTTAACAGTGTATCCTTTTTATATTTTCTCTTGAACTGGTATGTTAAAAATTGTGCAAGTTATATATATATATGCTGGTTTTTATTTCAAGTAGTCATTTTTCTACTTTCTCAAATTATTAGTAGTATAATTTATATTCTTAAATATTTCGAACCACAACATTACAGTTAGTGACATTGTTGTGAACGAGAACACATGTGAGAACAACCGGTTGTGTTTTGATACAAAACTATACACTGAATACTTCATTTGTAAAATTGCATCATTTGTCCTCTCCATTCTGTATGATTCTTCCAGTTCACAATTCCTTTCTCTCCTTACAATCTTCTTAGCCTTCTGCTGCCATATTTTTTTCACTTCCGATTGGTGTTGCATAGTACTTATGTCTTCGGACATAAGTAGCATATACCATGATATTACGCAGCTATTCAAAGTGAGATAGGTGGGATAGGTTTCAGAATTTGGAGTTGATATTTGAAACTCGAACCCTGACACTCACTAAGCAATCAATCCATATGAGATAAAGATTAACATTTGCAGTAAAGATGAGGCTAAAAACATTTAATTTACACTATTACACACAACATTGGGATTAAAACATCAATTTCGACTAGTTCTGCAGTGATTTTTATCATTATTATTGTCTTTTGTTAGCTGTACAATCACTTACTCATGTTAGTTATCCGTCCCCTTCCACACTCATGTCTCTTACCTACCATGTGGTCCCGGAACATCATATGATTCATCCAGACTTAGTAATGTATTTCACTTATCAAGGCAGGTAGTGTAAAACGAATATTCGTCAATGTTTTTATTCAATGGTTATAAATCCAATTGATTTAATCACTAATCTATCACACCAAACACATCTTTAATTAGTTTTGCATAGAGTAAGAATAATGATTGAATTAAGATTATGTAAATTAATTATATAATGGCAAGTTCGTTCCAACTGGGTAAGATCTTATCTGTCAGCCATTCGTTATTGTTCAAAGTAGGGCTTGTCACAAATGTATGTTAGCACAAACTGCTGTACCACATTAACGCTGCAAGATGAGCTTAAATAGTACAGCAGTTATCATTTTTAAAAAAATACTATATATTGAGAACACTGTATAAAAGACGGAATGAAAAGAAGATACGTATGAAGGAGTAATGAGACTCAGGGTAAAAAGTAGGATGAAGAATAAATGTATCTGCATTGTTGTCACCCGTTCTAAGCCACTTTGCTCAATGCCTTCAACCACCAGGTTATATGCATCTACTTACTTGGCCAACACCAATAATCATTGATTTCATATTACTTACTTACTTATACTTACGCTTGTTACTCTCAATGAAGCATAGGCCGCTGACCTGCATTCTCCAACCAACTTTGTCCTCGGCCTTCCTTTCTAGTTCTATCCAATTGTTGTTCATTCTTCTCATGTCTGTCGCCATTTCTCTGTGTAATATGTCCTTTGACCTTCTTTTTTTCCGTTGGCTTGAGGAGTCCATGTGAGGGCCTGCTTGTGACGCAGTTGGGTACTTTCTTCAATGTGTGGCCTATCCACTTCCAACGCTTGTTCTACTGGAATCTAGTTTGTTCTCTCCCATAGTATACTGTTTCTGATACTTCGTATACCAATGTTATATTTTGGTTAGGTTTCTCATAGCCGTTTTTTAATATGCTCATTGTTACTCAATATCTGTATACTTCTCATTATCAATTAAACTAAATATCTTTTATTTCCTTCATATTTTTGTATAACAATTAGATCGAAATGATTTATTGGATGTAGAAACTATAGAGAATAATCAAAATAATCTTTTAGAAACATTTAATCGTTATGTGAATCGTACACGTGGTCAAATAAGACAATCTAATACTTATCCAATACCTAGTTCACAATGTTGGCCAAGAATTATTATGACATTAACTGAATTACGTTCAGTTACAATGTGTGCACAAGATTTATTTTCACAAACATCTGGTACTACTACTACTACTAACAATAATACTACTGATAATAATAATCAGTTACCATGGTATCTTCATGAATTATTTTTAGCTGATGAAGTAATAAACACTGTAGAATAAATGATATTGAAGCAAAGAAATCTATTATGCATTTGTGAAGTATTGCATTAATTCATGTTTTATATTTCTAATCCTATTTAACATTCTATTCATGAAATGTATATTGTGTCATAGTAAATACTAATCATGAAAGGAACTCATTCTTATCCCTTCAAAGGTTCTATACGGGTATCTAATGTACTTACTAAAAAAGAAAGACTGTCATGACATAAACCCAGTAAAACTTTATTTCTTTTTTGACCTTATCAAGCAAAAAACTACACATCAACAAAACTTTTTACATACATTTAAATAAGAGGAAGAAGACGAAGAAAAAAAGAGAAAAGGGAAAAAAGGAAAAAAGAGCCCCTCCCCCGTCACACTTCATTTTTCATTGTTTATTTCTTTATCCATTTAGTCTTCTTCATACAAAATACTTTAATAAATGAATGAATGAATGTGTGTGATAAACCAAAATCAATTTTGATTTCGGTGTTAAGTCTTTTCACAAGTTTTTTTTATTTCAAGAAAAAAAAAGAGAAAAAAAGAATTCAGAGTTTTATTCAATATTCACTATTTACAAAAAGAAAATTTTTTTATTGATTATTCATTTTTTTCAATTATGTAATACATGTTGAAAGGGGGGCAGCATATTAGTCTCAGGGAATTTTATATTTGCACTTTACTCTTTTGTTTCTCTTGTTTTTTGGTTGCTATGGTTGTTGTTGCCGTTTTTCTTTTTTACATCAAAGAAAATTATCCGACCAGCAAAGTAAACCAAGAAAGAAAAAAATCTTTTTCTCTTGTTAATTACCTCATTATAGTGTCATTATGAATTTGACAGACTGAATGTTGAATAGTTTGTTTGATTGTTTTGTGTATTTGAGAGAGGGGAGAGAGAGGGGGGTGAAGAGACAGGAAAGGGCAGGGGAGTTAAAGGAAAGAATATATTATTTTATAGGCTCAATGAATTAAACCTGTGATTATTATACATTCATTCAGTTAGTCAATTTTCTGTTCGATCCTTTTTGTTTTGTTTTGTTTTTCTTAACGAACAATTGGCTGATTTTGAGAAAAAGAAAACTTTTTAATAAAACTGGTATTAGAAAACTATAGTATACCATTTACTTCACATCTTTAATTTATTAGTCTATACTACTACTACTACCATTACTACTACTACTACAACTACTACTACTAATAATAATAATAGTACTATTATTGATAATATCAGTAATATTGTTTTTATTAATATATACGTATACCTAGTGTTTTGTAATAAATGATTGTTTAAATGATCTTTCTTATTACAAATCAGTTATGGAGTTGTTGTTGCTGGGGTTTTGTTTATGAAAATAATTGTATTATTTAATGGGATTAGTGATTAATTCACTTAGTTTGAATGTATGAAATCAATGAACTGTCAGCTTCCTTTGACAGTGCGATAATAAAATGAAATTAGTATTTAACTTTTTTATCTAAGGTCCAGCTTCCCACACTCGCTTCCCTGATATTCAAAATAAAATAAAACACTATTAGAAGATTAACTTCTATCCTACAACTTACTGATATACGATGATGGTAATGTTGAGTAAGTTGCTAAGCCTGCATCAGGCACAGCTGGTCGAAGCAGGAGATTGTAATCCATTGATGAGCATGTGTTTGTCAGATTTCCTCTTGAAGCTATCGCGAGTAAGGGCAACTCTTAATGAGAAAATGTAGTGGCGCACCTGTGTTTTTTCTCTTTGGCATGTTGCTTCGAGGAGTGTGGTGGTGAAGTTAGGATAGGATTCACATGTTGTGGTGATTTGATGTACTTACTACGTTGTATTATCTATTATTCCTGAATAGCTCAGCGAGAATAATCCCAAGTGTTAGAGTCTGTTTTTGTATGATTTTGTTTTAGACTAATCAGTCACCTAGCTGCCCGTCTCAATAATTGGTCTAAGAGATTTCATGCCTCTTCTAGAGAAAGGGGACGTGAGAATATTGCAGACTTTAAGATAAGGCAGTTTGCATGTCTTAAGAGGAGTAAGAAGCAATACAGGTTGACTGTCTCCAGATCTTCTTATCATTTGTATAAACTGGTTCTTCCGAGCTACATCTATCTAGAAGGTTGTTGGTAAGGATCAGGAATAGGAGCGAACCTAAGATGGTTCTCCGTGAAAATTCTAATATCAAGATCATCTAGCTCGCGCGCACTCTATTTACCTTGGTACGGTAAATCCTATTCTCCAGGTAGTTTTGTAGGCAAGAAGGGAACGAGTTAGTGAAAATCATCTTTCAAACCTTCTATATGAGGAGTGCTTGCTATATTGTGTCTGAAGCTACTGCAAAGTTAAAGAATATAACCTGAACTGGTATTATTCAAAATTCTTCCGGCTGTATCAGGTCTGAAGGGCCTCAGTTAGGTCCTCCTCGTTTTTTGAATTCACAGCCACTATGTGACATGGTGTTCGTGAGCCTCATTCCGACTACCATCTATCAACTCCGATCACCACCATGCCCGTTAGTTCATGGGTGTTTGCTGATCTTCTAGAGGTATCTCTTACGACACACGTCTTGTGTGCTGTTCGGATTTGAGGAGACCGTTTTATCGATGGTTTCTGATATGCCTCTACGATTTATTCTGTGAAGTTTGCTGAATTTAGAGTTACTTTGAATGGGGTAGGTTTGCTTTTCGCTAAATTGTGACCTCTTTTCAGACACCACACTTTTTCTGATGTGGTACCAGTTTCATCACTTGTACAATGCTTGCCCCATTTTTCCTTTTGAAAGGCTGCTCTACGTCCCGGTAAGCTACTCCCGACGCTGAACCACGAAACATAACCAGAGATTTTCGCTCTGCGTCGTTATTCCCAGTTTTCTAGCTGTTTTGGGAGCTATGGTGATGCAACTTTCTTGCGTAATTGCCACCCGATGCGCCTTACCTTTAAATGGATACTGGGGTGTTTGAAGCAGTTGGTAATTTCTTTAATATGCGGGCTTGGGTTGTGGCTTTTATGGTCGCGTGTATGGGTGGGCCAGTGTTGAACAAATCGGGCATACCAGTATAGCTTGATACGGTTATTTTCGACGGAGTCTTACACTTCATTTGTAGTTAGATCGGTAAATTTTTCTAAATCTGTGCGTACATGCTGCAGTATCACAGAGACAACGGATTCAACCACTGCAGAAATATCATTCGAATTCTTGGTTTATGAATTTAACGAACGACAACCGTGCAACACGATCATCGTTATTGTGTCCTTTCTCCCACTCAGGCTGCGTTACTGACAATTTGGGACGACCTTTACCTATCATTTATTTGCTGACTGCCAATCTTACCAGGAGTAGAAATTTTGGTGGTAATGTGACCCTGATTACTTAACTGGATACTTAATTTTGGCGTTTGGGCTAGTGATTCACGTATACATTATTCTGAGGCCTACCATCTAGTGTCAATTCGAGATTTCTCATAACACTTTCGTTATATATAGAGATTGTTGACATATTATCAAACCCCAAATCAAAACCTCTACTAGTCGTCCTTGTAGTTATGGTGTAATTACTGGTGACGAAGACATTACTGTGCATGTTTCTCACTAGATTAAATGGTAGAAAGTAGGACAACTGAAGAAGAGAATACACAACATTTTTATTTCGAAGGAGAAAAATAATAAAAATAAGGGAGTATATGCCACACAAGAATAGAACCTGAAAGACGCTGAAAAATGGAACTTTGCATTTAACCGTCGTCACATGCAACCCTATGTGGATCTAAGCAACTTTTCTACAAATCCGGTGTTTGTCAGTGAATAAGCATCTGCACTCTGCAGTTAAAGCAACTAGGAAGAGAGCATTTGATCAAGACAGCTAGAACTTATTGCTTAGAGTTTCAATATTAGTATGGCTATGATTGTCATATATGTTATGATGGTCATCAACCAACAAAGAGGGACGCAGTTCGTGTCCCTAGAAATGACGTGATGTTTCACTTTGGTAGTGGAAGCTGGATGGTTCCCGTTATTGTTAAGAGGTCATCGAGGTGATGTCGGACTAGGAGAGTCAACATGTTATATTATTAGCATTTTTCGTGCACCGTAGAATCAACCTTTTTGACGACAAGGGATGAACTACAATAAAGCAGAGGGCAGTCGCTCATATCAGGAAGCATATGACGGTTAAAACGTCCATTCGTATTTCGTTAACTGAATGTCTAGAGACAGGTGAAAATA
Organism: Schistosoma mattheei; assembly: GCA_944470405.2. NCBI lineage: Eukaryota > Metazoa > Platyhelminthes > Trematoda > Strigeidida > Schistosomatidae > Schistosoma > Schistosoma mattheei. The sequence continues at coordinate 12,028,956 of OX103950.1, forward strand.
ACACCACATGTCTAATGAGTGGGATGTATTGTCCTATATATGTGGTATGGTGTTTATCATTATTACCGTTATTAATATCATTATTAGTTCCCAGACAATGTAAACACCAACTACTTCAAGTGGCTTCCGCGGCATTATTTTCACGATTTAATCAAATCATCGTAGCAATTCATCAAAAATTCCACTAGCTGCCTAAAAATCTATGCATCTATTAAACGCATCCAAATACCAGCTTTTGTTGTCAGTATTAAACTTGTGAGATTTAGCCATGGTAAACCATCAGACTATCAGGAAGCACTGCAGACTAAAATGGATCTTGTATCTAAATCATAATCACTGATAATAAGTGAAATTAATTTATCATCAAAGCCAATACGACTTGTACTCTCGTGAATGAGTCGGTAAACAACATCCAAGCCACAGCCTATCACAGTACAAAATGACTGCTTTTTGCTGTAAGTGTAGTGACTCACATTTATCACGAGAACACGACTGGTTTAATAAAAGCAATTATTATTATAACCAACTGTACCAGTGTTTGTTTTAACGTGCTTTTGTTTGACTGTGCTAATGTTAGCTATTTTGTGCTTCCATTCTTACTTACACTTCGATTGTAACTTCGCGCGAATTCGGTTACCTTCTGTAACCAAGGTTTATCCTGGCACGATCTCGGTATCCTTTCGATGCCACGAGATCGCCAGCAAATACCCCGACTTGGTCCATTAATTGCCTTCTGATATTTGGCTTCTCGGAGATTTTATGGATCTATTTGGTACGTCCAACCCTCGCCTTCTGATTTTTTGGCACGTGTTTCTTGGTAGCAGTGTTCATAGTTAATCACAACTCGACACCACGCTAAGGTATACCAAAGAGGGGATCCAGGTTTAAGTTCTCATGGAATTTTATTCGGCTAGCTTTTAGGGGCCACGATCAAGCCAATATATTTGAAACTAGAAATCATGGTTAATTACAACTAATTAACATATTTTAAGGTTACCTGATTTATCTTTATTGATTCATGACCCAGAACAAGATCATAAACGTCCTCACTCTTAAAATACTATGTAGTGACTACTCCATCCGTTGTCATCAACACTTTATTATCTGGAAAAAGTCTTACCAGTGCCATCTGCAAATAGATGCCTTAAACACTAGCGTTGGCTACTCAGGCGAAACAACATAAACGTATATTCACAGACATTTGAGTATGATCAGTGGCATTCCAAATGTATAAATGGTCTCTTAAAACCCATACACGTTCCTACAAAAAGAGAAGGTTAAATTTCAGAAAATGGTAAGTGTCCCACTATAAGGGCCTTATGAATGAGGGTGTTAAACTGTAAGCTGATTAACCTTGTGGTTAGTTGTTCGCTCTTTGCAACAGATCGACAAGTAGCAACGTGATCGAAGTTTACAGCTTACGACTTAGCTTGGGTCGCTTAAAAAGCATGTTTTTATGTCTGGACTATCATGAGAATCTGAAAAAAAGCCACCACGGTTCTGACTACCAAAAGACGCACAACCAAGTGTGATCTACTTCTCATAAGAGCTAATTAAAATAGGGCTTAAGTGAAATGTACGACTATTCTTCAAGAACTGAAGCAATGGATTAACAAATATGATATATTGTTAATATGTATCGTAATTTCCTGCATATTCCAATTTCTGACTTACCCCCTAATTCCTCCGCATTCTGTCGTTCTTTATAGCTTTTAACTTTGCAAACGAAGAGGACTTAGAAATTCTGCCACTGATAATAGGTGAAGAACCCAAATTTTAAAGAAAGCTGCCAAAACATCAAATTGACATTAGATAATGGGTATCAGGCTAATGCACATAGTTTACTCTCACGACTCAAACACCTGTATCCAGTACATCATTAGACAATCAGGATCACATCTAAACCCCATATTTCTCTCCCTAGTGCTATACCCAAGTGACGAGAGAAAAAATCCGAAACTAGTTGCTCAGGAATATTGATAAAGGTATGGTGGTCATTGTAAATAATGGTCTTCACTAAGCAGAGTAAGTGACGTGTTATCTTGATACAATTTTCGCTATCGTACTGTCTAGTAATAATAGTAAGGTATTTCCACATAGCAATGTGTTAAATCTGTATTACTATAGTCCGATCAATATGACAGACTTTTTGTTGACCACTCATGTCCGTAATTTCTCAAGCTCAATGGAATCTGCAATTACGGTGACCCCAAATGTTGTCCTGAAACATTATTACGGTCAGCCATAAGGAAATTGAGAATTAAAACAGTAAAACCAATTGCTCTAAATTTACACCAGTAGTACAGAGTTGTTTTATGATATTATTCCTTATGTTTGACATTCGTGATATTGAGAATTACCGTTCACCACTACTGCATTCAAATTGAAGGGCTTCAGTGTCTAGTGTTTTGCAAGAAACCATCCTGGGCTCTCAGCTGCTTCTCATGTATATCAAAGACCTACTAGAATGCCCAGGTTCACCTGCGCTTTTCAGAGAGCCACAAGGTGTGGAGAAGATTCACAAGAAATAGAAGATATTTAGCATTACCTCAAAATGCACAGAAAATTATGGTTTGAAACTCAACGTCGTAAATTATTAAACGATGCTCTTCTAAAACACAGAAGAATATCAGATTAGCTACTTACTCCGTAGTAATAATGATTTCTCCTGGACATCGATGGAGAGCGTTGGGATTTCAAGCGGCTGGGTATGTCAGCTTTACAGAACAATCTACAGCAAGTGGATTTGGATCTCCAACGTCGACTTGATGTGAACATTCACCATGATATTTTACTGCATACGATCGTACGTGCTACAAATTAATCCGTTTCGTAAACGGCCACTAAAATTATGAGCAACGTGCAGTCATAACGAGTCACACTCTTCAAAAGATAAGACTAGAGAGATACTAACGAGCAGATTACAAAGGAACTAGTGAAGACGGCACATAAAAAAGTTCAAACAAGCAAGGATCAGTGCTAAAAACCGATAAAATAGGATAGACTTCAGTACCAGATAAAGCAAATCTATGAATTTTTCTCCAACCCGAAAAGATTATCCCGTCATTCAACATCTCTTCAAAAATTCTGAGCTGGAGTCTCCTAGTTGTTAGGACCTGATGGCCCGATCGACAACGACGGAGATGCCAGAAAGCTCCTGGAGACTAATATATTCAGACGTTTCAACAGTCACATGCAAAATACGTCGATGAGAGCTTTACATACAACCTGAATTCAGTCTGAGAAGTGATCTGTACGTTGGAACGGTTTATCAAAGACTGCAGCATTGAAATAAATATGTGTCTTTCCATTTATTCTGCTATACAGAAAAAATCGTCTGCAATCTTGGAACACCGTTCTATGTAACACTCGCAGATTTTCTGAGCTGAGGCACAGCCCCGGAAAATTGGAACTTGGCTCACATTACACTAATTTTCACAGGAGGCAAACTCAGTGAACCTTCAGACTGCCGGACAGTAGCACTCCTGTCGTTACACTATAAGCTTAGAGTGCTAGATACACGACGGTCTGTGTGACTGCTCGTTATCCATAAACTTTCTTCATCCCAACAACACGTTTCCAGGAAGGATTACTACTATAAACCAACCTAGTGAATGCGGTTGATAGATAAACAACCATTCATGATCTCAAGGGGAAAGTTGACGTCACAAACTTTTACTTCTCAGAAGCTTTTGACACGGTCAGTCATATATTTCTCATCAATAAGCTCAAAATCGTAGGCATCGGGTCACCGTTAATGAACTGGGTTGCTTTAGACAGAAATGATAGTTCACATTTCCTTAGGCTACAGAATGTCCCTGTGGGGCCACCCAAGACTCAGTACTAGGATCTCTTCTCCTTTTAATTTATATAAATGACTATCCTCAGGAAGTATGATCCGATTTATCACTTTTCGCTGATGACGTGGAACTTTAGAGAGAAGTTCGCAACTAAGGTAGCAATTAAGGAGGATTTGGTTCGACCTCAATGCTGGACAAGTAACGACAGACTTACTTTTAACACTTCAAAGTATGAGGTAATCTATCTGAGACACGTCGCAGACTATGCGTACAACTTCTCTAGAAGTGTCCTAAGTTAAAAATGATCAAGGGATCGTGGTACCATAAAGTCTAACGTCTTACACTAGCTGCGACAAAAATGCTTTTCAAGCAAGCCTTGCACTGATAATGATGAAGCTCATCTTTAGTCAGTTTGATAGGAGAACTTTCCACTTAATGCTTTACAGTTTTATATATACCTCATTTAGAAAATGGGAATATAGCGTCCTCTCCCTCACTCTTAAAGGATGAGAATACACTGGGTCGAGGTAAGCCACGGAATCAGTCCGAAGACTCGAATTCGAACTTTACGAAGAGCCCCTCAAATCACCGAATCTTTGTCCATTAGAGTACGGACGTCTCAGTCGTGACCTTTTAATGGCATCCTAAACACTCCTGAGCACCCATTTAAATACTTCGTTGTGCTATGTCCCAGCACATACCTTAGAGGTAACATTCAGAAATTAGAGACTTAACTTGACGAAATGGAACGTAGAGACACCTTTTGCTACTTATGTGCAGTTAAATTCTTGAACTTGCTGCCAGATGAGGTAGTCAAGGCGACTTCCCAGGAGTAAGCTTGACATATTATTAGGGACTCAGGACAATATTTCGCTACGATTTGATATAATTTCTCTTTTTCACCATTAACCTTACTTAGGTTCGTATCTTAAGGTATCGGTTGCTCACGGATACTGGATACGGAATCCCATTAAGCTAAAGCTTCAGCCACAACCATTTGAATCATTTTGGATATAAAAAACTCCCGTCATTTTTGAAATTTACGTTACAGGTCCGTGTGATGGCTTTGGTTTCCTATGGGAGTTCGGGGGAGGAATCTAATGGTAGGTTTAGCGTAAAAGTCACGGTTTTATCAACAAGATGATGAAGAAGATTTGGTTGTCAGCAATGAGAGTACTACAACAACTAACAGCATATTGAAAGACCGAGTTGAACCTGAGTTTAAAATGAGAGTCCCTAAAAGTGCTAAGCTACCTAACCTTGTCCCAAACATTCCTATTGTCAAAACAAAAGACGGTAAGGTTTTGCTTTCCGTCCCCGATTTGGAAGCGGTAAGTACATATTTATTGTACAATATCGTGCATACTTTTAATTTATTTGCAGTTGGATTCGTCAGATGACAGTGACGATGAAAGCAGTCGTTCAGCTAAGAATAACAAGGTACGTACGTTACATGCCAGTTTTCCTTCAAATGAATTTTGATGCCATCCGTTGTGTTATATTTATTTTGTGTAGTCACATGAGATGTTGCTTTGTGGCCGTTGTAATGAATCTATGAGTTATGTGATTTTGTTTCACCTAAGGATGTTGGTTACAATGTCTCTAGAGCTTTGTTTTTTTCCGCCCAACATTAGACATGTCGAATGCTTGGCCAGACAAAATAGGTAGTAGTTTTCTTAGTTTATTATTAGGGAATCTTACGAAGCCCAGAGATCAAGCACCTTACAGTCAGGTTGTAAAACAAAAAAGTCCATTTTGATTTAAACAATGTCTTACCCAGGCAATCAGAACAGGGGGGGGGGTAATGGTGAGAATCTTGATAATTTTAGGGAAAAGTCTACTTTTTTCCCAAATGGTAGACTTTTGAGGGAACATCTCAGTAAAGAGTAAATTCGCTGACACATTGAAACAGAGCAGCTCTTAGCATCTAATTAATGGCTTCAAAACTTCGTTATATGTGGTGAATCTTTGTTCCCCAACATAGCTCAAGTTAATTGTTGTTTATTTATAGATGAGTACCTAATTGAGATAAGTCTCAAAAGTTCCCACCTTCAATTAATCTAATATATCACTTTACTTTGAGTTGTTGTTTCCCAAATAAAACACCACAACCACGTGATTAGACAAGTTAATAATCACATTGGATGTTCGTAATCCTACCACACAAGTAAGGTTTGTTTCTAAGTTTGATGTGTTAGTCCTAGTATTTAACGATTTGTGCTTATGGTTTAGCTTAACGTTATGGTATTTTCTATTAAAACTTGACAAATCCTTGACAAAATGTTGGCTTCAAGAAGGCTATTATCCGAATCGTTATTATCTGGTGTTAAAACTATGGAGAAAAGTATACCGCCTGCCACGTGTTTTAAAAATGTGGGTTATTGACTCATCATCTTGCAGTGAAAATACATTTGAGAGTGGCAATAGGATCCTAATTCGGAAGAGAGTTGTACATTATTCTGAAATCTTAACCCATTATTTTAAAATCTAAACATAACTTATGTATTTTCAGACCCCCCTCCTACCTGTATTAGCTTTCTTAAGTCTCTTGCAATTAAGTTTTCATATAACTCTACAGAATTGTTTTTTCAGTCATTAGCTTTGATTCTTAAGTTATGATTTGCATATGTTTATTAATGTTTTCAAAATTGTCCTCCCATTGCTTACTTAAAAAATTCCGTTAAACGAATTCTCTTCGGTAAATCAGGCGTAAAACTTAAGTGTATATTTCATATTGCAAGAAACCACAGTAATACTGCTTCATTAATATATTTGTTCTTAAAGCGATCATTAGTGAGATAGTTTACTTTGTTGTCTATTAACCTTCACCCCTAAATGCCCTGGTACGACCGACGGTGAGGAGAGTCAGCTCTCTCTCGAAACGCTCTTATATGGCCACGCGTATACAGCCACTGCCAGGAAAGTCCTACTCACTACCTTCTGGTAGCGGGGGCGTTATTTACGAAATTGAGTGGACGAAAAGCGATGTCCGGTTCTTTAGGCGGGTTTGTGAATATGGAGGATCCACCTAGGGAAGTTGGAAAACCCTGGTTCTAAACCAGTGGTGCACATGAGCTCCAGGATCATGAGCAAACAAATGGCGTATGGACCAATCGACGGTCTTCGGCTACCATGGAAATGCATTTGAGAAACCATGTGATGTAGCTGGTTTTGATAAAAATCTTCGATAAACCCTAACTAAACCAATAGCATTATAGTAAATAGCTTTCTGTAAGTTTATGTACTTTGTGTTATTCATGCCTCTAGAAAATGAAGAATTAGTTTATGAGTCTACAAACGGTGCTTATACTTACTTTCTGTTCGATACGAGAAGACCTATCCTGATTCTCTCTAACTCGTTCCCGTTGCATTTTTAACGGCACCAGATTTTGCGGCTTATGTCGAACTCACTACTACGTGACCTTAAAAACGTTGCGGTTAAAAAATGACTATTGAATGAGTCATATGCTTAATCCTGCCCTTATTAATTATATAAATATATCTTAAAGTATATTACCTAATATTCCTGATTTCTAATGACATACTAAAGCTGTTTAGATATACTCAATAGATCGTTTAATATCAAAAATAGAATGAATAACTATATCCTTATTTGGTCACTTGATTTTTTCCAGCCTAGTCTTGTCCCATCCGGTAAAATATAACTATCACTAAACCCGTAGAATTTTTAGTACGCCTTACTACTCAAATTTGTGAAAGTTTACATTCCTATCAAGTGATTTAGCTAATTTACCTAGAGCATGGTATCAACGTTTGACGCCCAATTACTTCAATGTATACGAGCCAAGTTAAGAAGACATCCATGGTCAAATACCTATGGTCTATGAATGTCTCGTATTTTCAATCCCTATTTTTCATAAACATATTGTAGTTCAGAACATAATTAGAAGGCGATATATTGAAGAAAGGAAGCGTAGAGATTTAGAGACTATATCATGGCTTATTTTACATGTATAAATAAGTTTATTGCAGTTTGTCAGGTCTAAGCTTAGAATTGTCTTGTTGTAGTAAATGGCTTTATATCCCCTAAGAGTCAACTTATTTCATTGGTTAATGAGGTGATACCCTGAGACTAGTATTTACGCATCGATAATCATTGTCGATAAGCTGTGCTTTTACACCAAAGAGACACACTACTTGAATTTACACAAGACTCACATTATATTAAAATTATTCGAGCTCCCATCAATTACTAGTCACAATTAAACTTTTGGTAATAGCTAGCCCATTGACATGGCTATTAGGTGTAAATTAGACTAAATTTCATGACGTTGCTTCTTCAATTAGATTTCTACATGGTTTTGATTTTATTGACAGTTATAAATGTCTAAGTCATTTGTGATTGTATTCTATTTGCAGTCCTATCGAAATTCTAAACCGGGAACAGATAAAGTTAGCCTTCTTTCTGTCCTTCCACCAACACGTGCACTTATTGTCCGAGAAGGGAACAGACCAATGATACCACATCAACTAATATCTAAAAAGAATACAAGTCATACTATTAAAGAGACATTGACTATGAAAACCAAACCTGAAAATGTTGGACAGAAACCAGGCTTTCAGAATAACAACGATGACGATGACGTTTGGGATGCTGACATAACCAGCAAACAAGATTCTGATAAAGACACTTTAGAGATAGCTGATGAAGATGCTGAAGAAGTTAGTTTCTTTTCATTTTACAAACCTACACCTAATAATCAAGAAGCTGTCGCTTCAGAAAGAGCAGCCGCACTATCGGCACTACAAGCAACTCGAAAAAAAGCTGAGTTGTCTAGCAAACCATTAACTGTAGACAATGATGATAGTAATTCATTAATAACAGTTAAGTTGTCACATGATGAAAACTCAACTACTAGTCGACACACTGCAAAATCATGGGAAGAGTGTTTACCAAAGGTTACTATAAGTGATCCGGAAATTCTACGTCAAATGTCTTCTGTTAAAAAAGAAATCGCTGAACAAGAAGATGAAAAAGAGGATGTTGAAGAAAAGGTCTTTTGGACAGAAGAGAATTTCGTTCCTGGTCCAGAGGTATTTTAAATTCTTTTTAAATGGTCTTTTAATCTTCCAGCTAATAATAATCATATTAACTTTCCGAATTCGCTGATATTAATCATTATTGGCATTGTTTCTAATTTTGGAACAATTATCGTAGTCTACAGGTCATTATGAAGATAGATGTTTCATTTAAATAACTTAATTAAGACACAAGTTTAGTATAAAGGCGCAATCAACGAATTTTTTCAAGGTGATAATTTGATCTAATTCGATCTTCGAAACCAGCCGTCTTTTTGTAAATATGTCTGTTTTACGATTAAGCGAATAAGATTACCCTAGAGTCAAGGGTTCAATCCGTTTTGAAAATTCCAAACCTTATAATTTACACAAAATCATTGCTTACACTTTGACACTACTTATAAACGATGTGCGTTACTAAAACTTCTATCCCGTACATCGGTTTTATTTTGTTAAACTTGTGTTCATACATTCCCAATAGGATATTGCTGACTTGGAGTACGCGGATGACATAGTCCTGTTTGATGAAGACGCTGATAAAGTACAGTCTTCTGGTAGCACTGAGCAACAATACCACAATGTTTAGGATGCGTTTCGTCCCTTCTAAATGTAAATTGTTGCTACTCGATTGGCCTGCGTCAACACCTGAACTAAGGATAGGGAGTGAAGTAGTCGAACATGTCAACAACTTCACCGTTTATTCGAAATCCAGATAGAACATAAACAGTGGGCGGCTCTCTAATTGTGATCAAGGTCACTGATGGCTGTGAGCATCTAAATTCATCCAATCTGTGAGTAGCAGTAAAACGAGGATAATAGGTGTTAGTTAAGTGTGGTAGTCAATTAGTTGATGACTAAATAAATCACTTAGTATATAGATTGATAAATCAGTGCATTATTTAGTCGATTGATCAGTAGAAATTTGCTGTCAACGATTCGGTTATCTTGTGTAACATATTACCCAATTCGCCACTATCTAATTAAAAATGATTCTTACAAATCATTAGTTCTCCAAAGAAAATTTTAGTGTATTTCTACTACCACGCAGTTTGCATCCATGATTAACATGTTATGGTCATTTAAGCACTAATAAGGTGACTTGTGAATATCAATTAGTTTCACTTGTATTTGAAAGTATATGCTTGTTGGAGTTGCTATATCCCCAAAATACAAAGTACGAGAGAGAAATTGAATCTTACAATTTGTATATCGGCTTGAGGTGATTTTTATTATGACTTATATCCGCCCACTAAGTTTATGTTCTTAGGATGACCAATAATACGCCAGATAGCACCAGTAGCCTTGACCCTTTGTTAAGTCCTTTATTGGTCCTCGATTCGGTAGCTTTTCTCCCTCTCATAGCTGTTGAACCCAGAACACAGTAATTAACCTGCACTATACAAATATTGTATTTTAAACATACGTCGTTTATATACAGATTTATCCAACCACATAATACCATAAAATAAAAATTACGAACTATATATGATCAATCCAAAGCGTGGTTGTGGGTAGGGAAGACTGCAAATAACAAGCTGGCAACAGATTAAGGATAGTAAATCATATAATGGTAGTTAATGGGTCAAACGGAAACTCATGATAAAATGAATTGATACATATGTGTATATATAATCTAGCTACTTAGTAGTTATCCAGTAATAGTCCATAAATTGATCCTGGCAGTTGCCACTCCTTTAGTTTTTTTTCAGATACAAGAATTTTCGTCCAGTCAGCTTCAACATATTGTTGTGAATTCTATTCATCAATTATCAATTGTAATTAGTTATTTGATTCTCAATGCATTTTCCTTGTTATTTCACTATGATTTTTTGTCCAGTAAAAATTAATCGAATAAAGGGACTATGTAACCGAGTTGATATGTAGTTGAATTGACTTGCAGACTCAATTCTCGACGTTCTCATCCAGGAAGTCTTCTTAAGTAAATCGGTCATTTAGAGTAGTTGGAGTGGTAGGCTCAAAGCAAATAGAGCTGTTGTATACGGTATTGTAGTTTTCGTTAGAGTTTTCTCCCACATTCTGCATCTGTAACTGTGTTTAGAAGAGTTTTAAGTAAAAAAGAAAAGGGTATTTGGTAATATTGTGACTAATGTTAACTGGAATAGGATTACTTGTTCATTAGGCGTATGAAAAAGCTGTAAGCCTTTTGGCTATAGGTCAATAAATGACGTTTCGAGATTTTCAGGGATTCCATTTTGAATGAATTTTAGTAGCTGGAGTACATCAACTCGTCGTACTCTAAGCATTTGCGATTGATTTTACGTTTTCACTTGTTTTCTTTCACATTTTGCAAACTTTTTGAAAATGCTATTAGTCTTGTGATTTCCACTTTGCTCAACTTCCCTTCTGTTACTGCATTCTCATTTCACTAATATGAATTGTGTGACAACTTTGATACAGGGCTCTCATCGTCTGTTATATCGGGTAAATATTTATGCTTGTTTATACACTACTATGTATTTTATAAGTAGTTTCCGTTCACTGTTTTGGTTACTTTGAATCCTGAAATGATCTATTGCATTTGTCCTCCAAACGTCGAAAGGTGAAATATAAAGTTACTTTACGCGTAAGAAGTAGTGGTTAAATTATTCTTTCAACCAATAAGTCACGTGTTCAAACCCTACTCCAACTTTGGATTTGCACAGTCTAGTGGTGTCGTTAGCTCTTACAAAATCAGTAACTCAAATCCTAGTATAAAACGTGTAATTGGTAAAAAAAACATTCATTTGACGGATTAGATGGAATAAACAGGCTCCCGAACTGGATTTCCAAATAACAGACCCATAGTAAACGAATTAGTGTCTAAAAAACTAGAGGTTCATATCGACATTTAGGACTGTTACTTTGTGTCTCAAAATTTAAGGCAGGTATTCATGTGTATATGCTTTTAGAGATAGTGTTCTTACACAGTTCAGAACTTAATAATAATATACTTGTAAAAAATAGTCATATTTCAGTACAACAGTGTCGTACTTCCGGAGACCTGTTGGAACGCATCTTAACAATTATTCAATAATTAAGAGGTATTGGAAGCCAGAACTAGTTGTTTTAATTTGCGATTGTTTGGGTTGTCCCATTGTTGATATTTTGACTGAAGTTTAATCAGTCTTAGCTAAGATATATGTATATGTGCGGATTGCTTCGATATAGCTACTACGACACTAGTTTATATAGATTAGATGGAATGCGGTTAAGAATTAAATCCCGGAGCGCGTTAACGTTTGAAGCGAAAGTTACTTAGTTCGAGTCTCGGAACGAACATCAACTTTGGGATGCAAGTATATCGGGCTGATAAGTCTATACAGGAACTAGTTATTTCCACACACTTTCATTATTATGTAACATACATAAACATATCAGACAAAGTTACTGAGTAAAAACAGGCATATCATATTCATTTTCGATTTCTATGTGAAATATATAGATCTGAATGTTATTCAATTCTAACTGATAATTGGGATTATTTACATTGCTTTTTAATTACTATTAGTTTATTGTAATAAATTTTCTACTTTGATTTTAGCGTAAACGTGCACGTCTTGTTATGCCTGGTACAAAATCTAACAATATTGCTGTAAATGAATTATTACAATCAACAAATACAGAAGTGATATCAATTAATCAATCTGATTTAACAGCTGGTGCTCAATTAGAACTGATTAAATCTGTTACAAGTGATGATTCACAGTATAGACCAAAGTCTACAGATGATGATCCTGGCAAATTAGCACATAGAAAGCATCAAATCACTTGGCTAGCTCATCAAGTATGATTTTTTTTCTTTTAATAGTATTATTTCGTATGTTGTTACTTGGTTATTTGTCATATATTTTTGGTGAAACTGTTAATTACTATTTTTGTAGTTAATATATACGTTTGTTTGGACATAGACTGTGAATTGTTTGAAGTGTATCAGCTGGATGCCATAGACTTAGGCTTCATGCTAGTTGCCACTTATCAATAACGAATACATTGAAGAAACTATGCTTTCCATGAAATTTCGAACCCACTTTATCCAGTGTCAGTCAGAAATGTTGTTAAAACACGGCATCAAAAGTAGTATGTACCGCACAAAATAAAATTTGTTTATGGCTTGGGGTACTACTCAGGCGCCCAAGGTGAGGCACGTGGTTTTCTTAAGGTGATTTTTCTCTAGTCCTAATCCATATGATAGTGAAACAAAGTCAGGAGATGCAGTACCATGATCACCGGTGACCGAAATGGGTTCATATGCCTCTCGTCTCACCAGAATCATAGAACACATACACAATTGTTATGGAATTAAAGTTCTCCAAATCCCCAAGGTAGACGCTCCATATCCACCAACGTGGTTTAAACACTGAATTTTCGCTTTCTATCTTTTTTCTTATGTAAAACCATCACGTGAAGACGGCAGTTATAAATGCGTGGCTATATGGGAGCATTTCGAAAAATAGAGCGAACTTCCCTCATCTTCAGTCGTTATTATTTATTTATTTACTTATTTAAACACAAACATTAGTACAAGGAGGCACCAAATAGATTTGCGCCACATAAATCATTCAATTTGTGTGAGGGTTGGGATACTGCCCAGGTGCCCAAACCGAAACAGGTGGTTTCCTTAGGCGGCCACACCCCGAGCCTTTGACATAAAGGTCTGACCCACAAGGCATTGAGTGGAGTAACGTCAGGAGATTCGGTCCCATGGTAACCGGTGACCAACAATTGGTTCATACACCATTCGTTCTTTCAGAATCCTGGAGCCCATGTGCACCATTGGTTTGGAGTCAGGGTTTTCAAACTCCCATAGTTGAACTCTCCGTGTCCACCAACTCAGTTAAAGCATCGGACATTCGCTTTTCGTCCTCTCAATTGCATAAACAACACCCGGGCCACGAGAAGGCAGTGAGTAGGACTTCCCTGGCAGAGGCTATATACGCGTAGCCATATGAGAGCGTTTGGAGAGGGAGAGTTGACTCTCCTTACCCTCGGCCGTACCAGCGCATTTTGTGTGCAAATGCATAAATATAGCATAAAAGATATTTATATTTAATGGCTTACAATAGCCTACATATATTAGACATATGGTGAAGTTAAAAGAAACATTGCAACTCGAAAACGTCATCGTGTTTTTTTTTTCAAAATTCTACTTTATCATTTAAGTCCTTACTCTCTTTACAATTCTATTCAAATAGGCTCAAGAAAATGAAATGGAATTAGAAAAACGTTGGGCGGAAGCAAGACGTAATAAGGCTTCAAATCGAGCTAAATATGGATTTTGATTTTTTATTGGTCAAATATAGAATTGTTTTTCATCCTGCTGCCCAACTACCAACATTTTATGTGAATATGTAAATAGTACTTGTAATATGTCTTTTTTTTTGTATAGAGCTTATTCTAAGTTCCTTCAGTAAGTTTTATTTATTTCCACTGTCCTACTGCAAAATGTAGTATTTCGTTGTAAATATAATGTGGTCGTTTATTGTTTCTGCCTTTTACTTGTGTTATTTACTAATCAAGTCATTGATTAGTTAAAATCAATCTAAACAGAGAATTGTATTGAATGTTAGATTGTATTATTTAAAAGATTACTAGTATAGGGGTTGTGGAGATTAATAAGTTTTTGATTGAGATCATGAACCGATTGATGTTAGACCACCTTCGGAAACCTGGACAGCCGTTTCGTCCTATTGTGGGGCTCCTCAACAGTGCGCATCCACGATCCCGCTCGCGGGATTCGAATCCGGGGCCTTCGGTTTCGCGCGCGAACGCTTAACCCACTGGACCACTGAACCGGCATCCAATGGTGATAGTTTCTAACATCAACCAATCCACGAAATTGCGCGACCAACTTCCGTTGTACTGAGGTAGATACCTGTCGCTATCCGATAAGGATTAGCTCCACTGGTCACGGCTTCTCACTAGAACTCCGAGAATTCCCTCACGAAGCTAGTCACTAGTGAGCACATGTTGATTACTGGAATAGGGGTTGTGGAGATTATTAAGTTTTTGATTGAGATCATGAAGAGTTAGATAGTTTTTTAGTGAAATATGCTTAACTAAGTATGATTTAAAACTCTAAAGGTATTTGTGGAGATTGTTGAGTTTGGTAGGTTCTATCATGGGTTGACCATAGTTAGACAACCACTAAAAACTAGGAGCAATGAACAGCTATTTCGTCCCAATATGGAACTTCTCAGTAATAGAGATTCATGACCCCACTAGAGGCAATTAAACTTGGGACTTCCGAATCTCCTGGTGGGCAGTTCACCTTATCAACTTGTATAAATACGCAATATCGTACAAACATCTTCCACTGTCTCGTCCGACTTGTTTGAACTCCAATAGTGATAGCTTTTTTTACGTGACTACGTTGAGTAAATCCCGAATTATAATTTTAAGAATTTACTTTTACACTGCTTATTACATATAAGTAGTTTAGTTTTATCTAAAAATATTCACTGAAATACCTAATGTCCCGTCATTACTTCATTCATTTCAAGAATCACTGCTGCTTTTTGGGATGTAATTTTTAATAAAAATTACTTCTCATGCCATCAATTTTACTTTATTCGTTCTCTTTATCTGGATTGTTTGACTGTGACACACTTGGTAAATCCATATCAGACAATGAAGAACAAATAACTAGATTGTTTTTCTACAAAATGCCAGAGGACTTGTAGTATGCTGCAATCCGACTTTTCCATATAGATCATACAATTAACAATCCTGAGTACTTGATTATATCGGTCAATATATACAAGTGGGGACTGTATTCTTTTATGAACGAACAGTACTTCTATTCATTTGATAGTGACCTTAAAAAGAATTAGTACCATAAAATTGGAAAATCTCTACAAACACCTAAAGTAACTAGCTATGTGCTCTCTACTGAATAAAATCAAAAGGTAATATTCCCGAGTTCTTGTAGAATTCAACCATGTCGTATGTGAGACAAGTACTCATCAAGTACATTGAAGAATAGTTGCTTGATATTCCGAATAGATTGAAGTTAGAGATGTACATGATGAGATTATAATTTATGGACGGACCAGTCAGATATAAGATAACAGGTCCAGGGTTTTGTCGCGAAATTCATTCATCCATTTGACTAAATAGCGCTTTGGCATTATAGCTGATGTTGGTGATGAAAACCCAAAATCTAATTCTAACCCTAACCATTAACTGTAAATCATAATTCTAATTCCTCACACTGATTTATAACCCTCATTTAGTCCTAGTTAGTAGGTGGACGTCCTTAAGTTCACTTTAGCGTCACCCAAAGGTCGTCCATAAATTATATTCTCACCATGTACACCATTGGATACCAGCTCGATGATATAAAGAGCCAATCAGAAGTAGCTAGACGCGGTCAATCGATGGCAATGAAAAGTTACCTGAAGGAGTATATATCATTGACTAAGAAATGGATTGAGAGGTAAAAATGTATATATATATATATATAAGAGTATTTGTGCATCTTATTCGTTATCTCAATATACTTTCCAGTCCACTCTCGTGTTTTCGCTCAAGTAGTCATGTTGGGGGGGGTTATCGCGTAGCACATTGTGTATCAATAACATATTTCGAACTCCACCCATCAAAAACAATCGGTGATCTACAGGTTAAACATCCATCCACATGACCAAAGGTCCTGGATTCTATCTCATATAATGAAGTTGTGGTTGAGCGTAACCACTATCCAATGTATTCTAGTTTCCAGTGCTTGTTTAACTATGGTCATTCCCTAATTCATGTCTATTGTCCTATATAGTTTTCAGTAAAAAACAACAACAACCTTATTTTAGCAAAACTTTTACTTAAACATGCAGAAATACGTTTTCCAAAAAAAAAATCACATTCCAATTATATACTATCACAATGTCAATAAACGAAGATGAGAAAAACACAATATAGAACTTTTTTCTCATATTCTAGCCAAAAGAAACAATGGAAAACGAAAAACTGGAATAATGAAGAAAATTTCTGTTTTTCTTGTAATGAAATATCCTACTGTTTTTAATGATTGACACAATTTAGGGTGTTGTAACTTGTGGCCTGTGTGTTCTGTCAATATTTCACATGATGATACCGCGAATTAGAGAACAGTGAATTATCGACCAGACAATGATGCATAAAACAAGTACAAGCAGTCTAGCATTCTTATCGGTCGTGCTTCCCGTCTAGCCCTTCCTGTTAAGTCCAGAACACCAATCTCAACCTCCACGATATGAATCATGCATTTCAAGCATACTGGGTTTATATACACCAGCCAAACAGACCACATCGTACAATAAAATGGGAAACCACATTTGTACAAGATTTAACCAAATATGGCTGTAAATATGGGAGATAGTAATTAATAGACTGGGTATAACTCAAGAACGGTAAATCTTATAATAACAGTCTATAAGTCAAAATAAAGCTAACACTAAGCGGAACGTGAATATACATAGTCTAACTACCTGACAATTATACAATAAGAATATATGTATCGTATTGATCCAGAAATAGATCCCAATAGTTACCATTCATTATTCTCATCGGGATATAACATGGGGAAGTTTTATTTTTTGATTAATACTTGTATCGTCTTTCATTTTTTACATATCGACTTAGTTAATTAACTAGTTGAAAGTATTTTAAAGGACACCTTATCATGTATATATGATGCATACTACCTATGCGAACAGATATAAGTAGTATATAGCAGCAATCGGAAGTGAAATGCCTGTCATTAGAAGATTGAATTGAAGAGAATAGGAAGGAAAATAAAGAGGAATTTTAATCACAATATAATTGAAAGAATTACGAAGTATATACAGGAAGACTGAAGGGAGATGTATAAATAATGTAGGATTTACGAAGGTACTTTTGTAATTATGAATTCAAAATTAAATTGCTTTCCTTGCACAAGTTCTTCCTTCTCTACATGTGTATTGAATTCCAGTCGAAGGTAACTTATCATTTGATATGAAGCATAACTTGGTAGTTAGATATGCATGTCGATTAATCAATGAAGTGGTATGGTAGTAAATATGTTGTGCAATAAATTATTATCAGATGGGTTTTGTGGATATTACACCAATTTCAATGGTTAAGATCATGAGTCAGCTGAAGCTAGACCACCACGGAAAAACTGGAAGCACTGAACGGCCTTTACGTCCTATTGTAAGACTCCTCAGCAGTGTGCATCCACGACCTCGCCCCCTGCGCACTGCTGAGGAGTCCTACAATAAGACGAAAGGCAGTCCAGTGCTTCCAGTTTTTCCATGGTGGTCTAGCTTCAGCTGACTCATGATCTTAACCATTGAAAATAAATTATTACTTGAAATTTCGGTGACTTACGACGACCTTTGAGCAATGCTAGACTGACCTTGAGAGTGTTCACCTAATAACTACAACCAAATGAGGGTTATAAATTAGTGTGAGCAATTCGAATTATGATTTACAGTTGATGATTAAGGTTAGGAATTAGATTTCAGGTTTTCATATCGAACTGACATCAGTTAAAATACCTAAACTCTATTTATCCAAATGGATGAGTGGATTTCGCGCCAAAATTCGAGACCTATTATCTTAAACGTGATTGGTTCGTCCATAAATTATAGTCTCACCGAATTTTTTTCCTTAATGAAACTACTTACAACTTTTTGACATTCTTACATACATACATATGAGGTTTTTCTTCTTTACTTTGTGATATAATACTGATTAATTTAGGAGTAGTGTGTTGTTTTAATTAACCTCACCTTGATCTACTTTCAGTATATGCCTTACCACTTTGTCTTTTCAAATTATATTCTGAATGTTCAATCTTTCATGATCGTTGTGTTTGTAAGCGAGAACTCAAGTTGCGAAGATCTATTTACTGTTGAATACAATATTACAGAATGTTCTCATAAAATATGAAAGTTATACATTAACTACTTCATTTACATATCTTTCATCAATTGTCTTTTATAAACTTCATCGTTCCTTCATTCTTGTTATTGTTACAATTACTCATTGTATACATTCCTGATTGGTGCTACATACTACTTATGTATGTTGGCATAAGTAGCATACACCAAAATTGTTGTGATTCATTTTCTGTTTTATCTTTTTAAGTTAATCTCGTCGTGCTAATACGGTAAAGACAACTTGGACTAACGCATTTATGAGCCAAACTCTACGTGGATCATAAATGACTGACCTTTAGTAATAAGTACCATATTTAAACCGAAAAATATATGGAATTCTCTTGTTAACAAATCAAGTTAGTTAGTGATTGACAGGTCAGATATTTGATAAATCTTCTAATTGAAGTGCTAGATCAGATCTGCTAAGCTCTTCTAGTATTCCCCACGCTAAATCTACACAGCAACTTGAACACAAGAGAAAAAGCGCGAAATATGGAGGAATCGCTTTACTCCAAAGGTTCGTTTATGTACAGATAATCTAGGGTATTTATAGCATTTTAATTGGCTTTAGGCTTCCGGACATTTCTGGAACGCTACTAAACATAGTAACAGTATAGGTAATTATTTAATCAGAGACACGACATGTAACTTCTCACTTTCTAGATGTTTCTGATAAAACGTCTATTGAATGCTGATTGGATAAAGGGTTTCTCAGAGTTTTCAGAGAATTTTTTGGCTTTTTTCGAGGAGTTTTCTGGATCTCTCAAGCACTTTGAAGGGTGAATACATCTGAATGGTAATTCTGTTTTCATGATATGAAGATACTTGTACAAGATTACTCGCCGGATTCGATATTTAAATATCAAACTAGTCAGCATCATTGTTGCTGTGCTAGGTGGTTGGAGATTAGTTGGCAGGATCTAGGTCTCGTCTTTATGTGGCACTCATCAGAATGGTGTATCTACAATCTGAAGACAACTTCTATTCCCGAAAGATTTGAAACCATCAAACATAGCCTTGTAGTCTGAGATGTTACCATAGAGTTATCCGATACACAACTGATATCTTTTAGTTTGAAGTAATCCAATCAGAACTAAATGACTAGACAATCAAGATATTGATCATTATTCAGTCAATTTTAGATCATTCCTGCCAGTGACGTAAAACTCGGCTTATTGATCAGATTTCATTTACTGGTCATCTTGACAACTAAATTGATCTTTTTTTGTGTCATTTATCAGCATGTATGTTTGTGTAACTATGTTATAAAACAATTATCTAATGACATTTGAAAATGCCTAGAATAAATAAACTTTTAACTATTTGAAAAAGTACGTCAATTAGAATGTAAACAAAAGAAACACGAAAGTAATGGAATTTAAAATTTATTTGTATAAAAATAAATGTATGAATCTTTTTTATTGTGGCCATACGATCTCAGTTTTCCAACTGAATTCATGAATTAATTGAAGATAGATCACTATGAAAGACGTGGAAGCACTGGACAATTATTTCTCCCTAGTGTGAGACTCCTCCCTGGCTGTGCACATCTATGATTCTGCCTCGCGAGATTCGGACCAGGACCTTCAGTCTCGAGCGTGAGAATTTAGACATTAACACCGTTGGATAAGTAAAGCATCAGGTGAATTTACAGTGTGCTTTCATAAAATATGAAAACCATATATCAAATACACAATTTGCACATCTTCTGACATGATTGAATCCCATGAGTCGCAGCTCCTCACTAGAATTTAATCAACATTGAATACAAGATTATTATCACTGTAAAACGTTTATAGAGATTTTCAAATCCTTTAGTTTACATCACCAACTAATCTTAGAAACAAGTATTGAAGATTGAAATTACTTAATGTTTATAAATATTACTAGAAGCCTATTGGATTACAAACTAGATAGTATACTAATTGAAATATCATATACAATCTATTTATTCACATCTTGATTTCACTTTCAATATCTAAATGGTGTATTCAATATGAATAGTGACTAGCAGTGAAATACAGTTTCACTCACGTTTCGTCCCATTTGGGACTCGTCAGCTGGATGGAAGATACAGCAAACAATACCAAATAGTTGTATAAATGAGAAACAATTGACTCATGATTTCAACTAGTGAAATTTCTAAAATCTCCACAAAACCCCTTCTGATAATGATCACCTGCTCACTAGTGACTGACTTCAAGAGATACTCCTGGAGTTCTAGTGAGAAGCCGTTACCAGTGGAGTTCAACCAGGTCTATTGTGAGATATCAGCTCATTGAAGACAATGGTATACAGTGGCGCAACTTCGTGGATTGGTTGAAGTTAGACATTAACACCGTTGGATGCCGGCGTGTTCAGTGGTCTAGTTGGTTAAGTGCCTAGCGTGAGACTGATAGGTCCTGTGTTCGAATGTCGCGGGGTGCGGGATCGTGGATGCTCACTGCTGAGGAGTCCTACAACAGGACGAAACGATCGTCTAGTGCTTCCAGGTTTTCCATGGTAGTCTAGCTTCGATTGACTCAACCAGCGAAATATAAATCTTCATATTCTATAATTATATTAATTAATTTTTTTAAAAAAAACACTGAATGGGCGAGACTATAATTCATGGTCAACGTTTGAGTGACGCCAGAGTGACCTTGAACATATATACCTGATTACTAGGATTAAATGTGGGTTATGAAACATTATGGGGAATTAGTTTTGAAAAGTTTCATCACGAACTGATATTCGTTATATTGCCAAAACTTTATTTAACCAAATGGATGAGTGAATTTCGCGTTAAAATCTGAGATTTGTTATCTTATATTTGATTGATTCGTTTATAAATTATTAGCTTCATCAGTAAATCTTTTTACATTCTATTCTAGACTACTAGTTAGTTGTTGTGACTGTTGTTGTTTTGACAGAATGAAATTAGATTGGAAATTTTATTGATTTTTCATAAATCAACTAAAGTATTCAACCTAAAGTTGTTATTTGACAATTTCTGTCATAATTTAAGCTTAATGTCACTTTTTTTTAACTAATAAGATAAATCTTATTATGATCATTGATAATAATAATGGTTACTTATTTAAAGCTATTCAATAATATTTTCCGGTTTTTTTTTCTGTATCCCACATGATTGTCTATTTTGGGTTTTCTTCCCTGTATACTTATGGTTTTAATTATTTCTTTTGGGTTAGCGCTTTTTTTAGCGAGTTTTCTACAGGACAGAGTCGCTGATCTCATGCCCAACCCTCCTCGTTGTTTTTTGGAATTGAAACTGGCGGTAGCCCCAGAGGGGGGATTCCAGGAGGAGTTTCTTCTAATCATATCATAAATATATTCTGAAGAAATCAATTCTAATGAAGTGATTATTCATGCGAAATTGGTTGAGATTATTTATAATGTTTTTAGTGTTTAATAAGTACGTAAATTAAATGGTTGCTCTGGTTGTCAAAAAGGGCATCAACCTCGTGACTTGCAAAAGAACTCGGCTTTAATCATGCGATGTTATCACTCTTCTAAATGAAGAACTAACTCCCAGAGCAGAATTTAAATAGTTTGAATTACTTTTTAGTTAAAGTTTTTTAGCGTGTCAGTTTTCTACTGGATGGGGTCGCTAACTTCATGCCTAACCCTCCCCTTTTATCAGGGCTTCGGACTGGCAATAGCTCCAGAGGGACTCCCGGGAGGAGTTGTATTGGTCATTTTTCTGTTCATTTAATGGATAAATGTTGCATATTAGATTGTAAGTTTTGTTTGAGATTTTATTTGAAGATCTAATTTTCATCATAGAAGATAGTTGTAGTTACTAAGCACTTGTTGAACAGTCAAAATGTTTACAATAACCGTTTATATGAAGTAAGCAGAGTGATAATGAAATCTTCTTATTAAATCATCTAGTTCAGAAAATGCTACACCAGCAAAAGTATCCGTGTGAGCCTGATATCTTCTTTACTATTTCAATATCGATGATTTACAAAGTAAACGAGAGAAAGTTTGTATAATCGATTAATGAATATCTGTGTTAAGCTCTGTTACCGACTTGCTTATCTATTCGATTGTATCTGATCAGATTGTAGGTGTATTCCACCTTGTACCTTTTGATGATGACAAATGTGTCGTCCACATGGAGAATCCACTTTTTTGGATTGATTGTCTGTGAAGTCGAAGCTTGCAGTCTCTTCGTTAATGCTTTGTAGGTAGGTCCTAACTATTGGTAATCTCATCGATGTTCCCTTCATTTATTCGTAGATTTTATTGTTGGAATTGGAAGTATGTTCCAGTAAACCTCGACTTTGAAAGCTTTGTGTACTCTGGGAGATTTGTTTCGTTGGTGAGTAGTAGGGATAGAGTTTTACTTACTAAGCTTGGTTCGACTAATATGAATAAGGTTATTACATCGAAGGATATTATCAGTTCAGTCATTTTTTATTTGAATCTTTTTAATCCTATTCAAAATTTACATGGAAGATTTAATGAAGTGACTGGATGATTCCATACATAAAAAGATATCAAGAACTATAGCGAGACTTATTGAAGCTGTTTGTAATAGATGTGTCACATAACCAGCAAATCACTTCCATCAGGTCCAATGCAAACCGAAGGACTAAATGACAAGAGAAAAAACCAAATAACATCACCTAAAACATGCTGTTCCAATTGTGAAAAACACTACATTGAACAAAGTGGATCCCTGCCTCATCTTCGCCATCATGAGCATCAATTAGCAATCAAACACCATAATATATCTTCATTTATATCAATGCATGTGGAAAACTGTGGACACATTCGACTAGAAAAATATTGAAATCTTAAGTAGAGAGGAATACTAAGAACACCAGGGAGTTTTTAGAAGTTTAGAATTCAGGTCAATCTGCAATCAACAAACACATAAAATCGATCCAATCTATCAACCGATCAGACCAATCATGGTCAAATACATGGCCAAGAATCAAATCATAGAGAGATACAATCAAAATAAAGAAGTAGACAATGGCAGGTTAAAAGTCAGCATTAATCAATCAAGATCGAGCTCTACAGAACAAGCTGTGAGTCATACGTAGAGAAATTCAAATACTTCACTTCTATCTGACGTTTGTGCTAATGATGTCGTTCAGAAGAACAAGTGAAAGCTTCACGACCAAACCACCCAGCTCAGAGAACGAAAACTCCATCAAAATCATCCATCTGAGCTACAAACCTTCTCGCACCATCTCATAATTATAGTTCAATGGATTGGAAACAATATTGGGTGAAAGATTTATAGTGTCTAACTTTTGATTCAAATATCATGATGGACAGTGTGGCTAAAGATTAAAATGATATCAAGTATTAGGTTAAACTGATTATGTTAATTAAATATTAAAATATACTACATAATTGAACTTGATGAAGTCAAAATGTTGAAATACTCTGAAAAAAGTTTTCAATGATTTTCAGATACAAGCAGATATGGATGGTGAAGAGAAGTGAGATTCAAGACTGCGCATATAGTCCTATTTGGTAATCGTCAGTTGGATGTACATGCATCCCAGGTTTGATGTTTATTCCGGAACTCGAATCTAGTACCGTTCACATCAAACACCATCGCTGTCCTGGATTCCACTGCTAGCCACCATCCATCTCCTCTTCTAATCCTTGTAACTTAAGGCAATATTGAAACAATCTGTGCATGATGCATATATGCCAATAAGAGATTGATCATTTGCAGTCCTAAAAATCAATTAGAAGATTCAAATAAACAATACAAACTGAATTTATATTATGTTTGCTAGAATAAATCAGGAACACAAAACATACATTGAAGACAGTGTCATTAAATAGTGTGGAATGTATCATTATTAGAAATATTGACATGATCCACTTAATCAAAAAATGATGTTCGTCTAATACATTCATTCCCCTTTAATATAATTGGTTTATAAGGTTTAAGCCTGGATGATGTCTAGTTCTCCTGAAAACTGGATTGAGCCGTACTATTTAGGCTACGAATTTTAAGCCTGGATAATGTCTGACTCTCCTGCAAGTGGGATTGAGCTGTATTGTTCGAATTAAGCCTGGACGATATCTGGCTCTCCTGTTAAACAGGATTAAGCTGTACTGTTTGGGCTGTCACAGTGAAAGTCTGGACTGGTGTCTCGGTTCTCCAGGAAAATCAATGTAAAATTACCCTGGCCCATAAGGATAACATTATATAATAACTAACCTATAATATCATTATATTGAAGTTTTATTTCTCACCTTTCTCTTTCCATCTCATTTCAAATACAGGAAATCTATTTAGTAAATGAAAAATAAATAATAAAAAGGAAGTAAGTTTAGAAATTCATATTTTTCTTCCAAAAAAAGGATTTTGTCTGTTCAGTAGATTGATTATTTACTTCCGTTAATCAATAATAAAGTTTGTTGAGTTGATTAGTTGTCAAGACTAAACTTTATTTATTCTTCTCTATTGTAAATGAATAATAGGTAAATGTCAATGATGACATAATTCACAAATTAACATTCAAACAAATCTATGCTCAATCAATTTCTATTTCTTGTAATTTGGATAAGAAAGTCAAGTTCCAATGGTTGTTTATTCTCTATGTAGGGATTAATTATGTACAGATCTAATTCTATGCTAATTCCCTTGACAATTAAACTATTCTGTTTGATAAACTTCATCTGTTTCTAAAACATAATTTAACATTGTTAGTATATAGAAATTAATACAGTTTATTAAAGGGGGGAAAAGAGCAACACAAAATAAGATACTGAACAGTAATAAGAAAATAGAAGAAATAAGTTAATAAAACTTAAATAACTTTAGCAAAGATGGATAGTAAATAACCCTGAAATCCAGAACACTTGTTTCTTCATATTTAGGAAGATCCAATTTACTTACTTAATTAGGCCTATTACCTCTTGTGAAGGAGCATAGATCACCCACATATATTCTCCATTCACCTCGGTCCTCGACAATCCTTTCCGGTTCTTATTCATCCTTTTCATATTTGCTTCCGATTCTCGACATAGTATGTTCTTTGGTCTTCCGCTTTTCCATTTCCCTTCAAGATTCCAAGTTAGTGCTTATCTCGTAATGTAGTTTGGTGATTTCCTTAATGTATGTTCTATCCATTTCCAACGTCTTTTCTTTATTTCCTATTCAGATGGAAGTTAGTTTGTTCCCTCTCACAGTAGATTGTTGTTGATGGTATCTGGTCAATTGAGATTGAGTATCTTACGTAGACAATTGTTTATAAATACTTGTGGTTTTTCGATGATGGTTGTGTTAGTTGTCGAAGTTTCATCTATGTACAGTGGAAGTGTGTTGACGTTCATGTTTTAGAATGTGACTTTGAAGTTTGTTGACAGTTAGTTGTTTTGAGTTGTATATATTGTTCAACTGTAGTAATGCTGCTGTTGCTTCTTTGCCAATCCTCGCCTTTACATCTTCCCCTTGTTCATCGATGACGCTTCCCATGTACGTGAACATTTCCACCTCTTCCACAGCTTATCATCAAGTGAGATTGGGTTGGTGTTCTCTGTGTTGTATTTGAGAATCTTGCTTTTTCCTCTATGTATTTTGAGGCTCACTGATGCAGAAGCTTCTGCTACACTAGTTTTCTTCATTTGCATTTAGGGGTGTGTACGGGATAGAAGATCTAGGTGATCTGCGAAGTTTAAATCTTCTAGCTGATCCCGAGCTGTCCATTGTATTCCATGCTTCCCTTCCGATGTCGACGTCTTCATAATTCAGTCGACGTCTGTTGAAATGAGTCTATCAGCTGTCCTCCATGCACGACATTGCACTGTAGTACGTCATATGAATCCCGTATGATGTTGGTTTTTTACTGATGCAAATATCATCTATCTGGTTTTGTGTAGTGTGATCCTGTGAGACCCATGTAGCGTTGTGTCCGCGTTTGGGCGGGAATGTTGTGCCGCCTATAACCAATTTGTTGGATGTGCATAGATTTGCAAATTTTTCCTTACTTTCGTTTCTCTCTCCCAGTTCATGTCGTCCCATGATATCTTCATAACCGTTATTGTCCACTACGACTTTGGCGTTTAGATCTCCAATCGGGATGGTGAGATCCTTTCCTGGGCATTTCGCTGTGATTAATTGTAGCCTCTCATGAAACTGATCTTTATCGTCACCATCGTTATCATTCGTGAGTGCATAACATTCGATAACAATCATCGTGATTCACTCCTTTTTTGTTTTGAAGGATGCTTTGATGATCCTGGGTCCGTGAGATTCCCATCCTATAAGTGTTTTACGTACTTCTTTGGACAGCATCAGGGAGTAGCGGTTTCCTCTTCGTGACTGCAGTACAACAGCATCTCTCCCGTATCTAGCATTCGCTGTCCAACTTGGATTCAATGGGTTTTGGTGATTCTGTGGACCGCTAAGTTGTACATCCTCGTTTCCGCAACTATTTTACTGGTCCTCCCGGTCTCCAAAATTGTCTGAACGTCCCATGTACTTATAAAAATTGTTGCTCTGTATGTTAGAAAAGGCATCAGCCTCGTGACTTCCGAAGAGTCTCGGCTTTCACTATGAAGCGTCATAATTCTTTTGAATGAAGATCCTTGAACTCGGAGGGCAGAGTTTAGATGGTTCAATTTGTTTATCCTGATAAGCGTTTTTTAGCAAGGTTGGTTTCTACGAGATAGGGTTGCCAACCCCATACCTGACCTACCTCCTTAACTCGAACTTAGGACCAACAGTAACTCTAGGAGAGCTACAGGCAGATTTGGGAATATCCAAACAAACAATATGTATAAATTGGAAATTATTATCGTTTATGAAAAACATATAAGATTGTGAGTGGCAAATGGAGAAAGTAATGTAATGCGAGGTTAAACGAGTCAATGTAGTAGTAGGCGTTTAACATCATCCCTGGTGAGTTCGTTTATCGTTCATAACCTAGAATTCATTCGAGTTAACAAGAGTTGAAATTAATTTACATTTGGAGTTGACAAGTCAGTTTGAATAAACAAATAATGTTCGTGACATTATTCAATTGAACTCAATTAAATCACATTTAATTAGTCAATTTCACAATACTACACTTAAAGTACAAATATTATTCGCCTTAGTAAACGGTTTGACCATTGAAATGGTCGAACTTCGGAGCTATTCCTCTGGAATAAAAATTGTGTACTACTGTTAGTAGGCGAAAATAATAGACTAATTTTACCAGA
This sequence comes from Schistosoma mattheei, assembly GCA_944470405.2. Lineage (NCBI taxonomy): Eukaryota > Metazoa > Platyhelminthes > Trematoda > Strigeidida > Schistosomatidae > Schistosoma > Schistosoma mattheei. The sequence goes on from OX103950.1 coordinate 12,056,881, forward strand.
GGTTGATTTACAACTAAACCCGTAATCGACAAACACCTGACTAGCAAACGTTAACAACAGTGATTAACTGACAAATAAATATTATATAAGTATGGGGTTGTGGAGATTGTTGAGTTATTGATTGAGATCATGAGTCGAACAATATTAGATCACAACTGAAAACCTGGAATCATTGGATGGCCGTTTCGTCCTAGTATGGGACTCGTCAGCAGTGCACATCCACGATCCCGTTTGCAAGATTCAAACCCAGGACCTTCGTTTCGCACGCGAACGCCTAACCTATAAAAAACTGAGACGCCATTAATTAGTGTTAATGTTTAACTCCAACCAATTCACGAAATTGCTTCAGCGTCCACCATGATGGTCTAGCTTTAGTCAACCGATGAATTCAATTATTAAATTACCACAATCTCCACAATACCTTCTTTCTGATAAAAGGAAACAGTTTAATGTGTCATTTACAAAGATAACTTGCAAAAATAAACACATTTATATATAAAAGATGTATAAACTGAAAAATAAATTAAATTATAATAGTTGAGATCATGAGACATTGAAGCTACACCACCATGGAAAACCTGTAAGAACTGGATCGCTAACTTGCCATAGTATGGGACTCCCTAGCGGTGCGCATCCACGACCCTCTCGCGAGATTCGAACCCAAGGCCTATCAGTCTCGCGCGAGGACGCTTGATCATTAGACCACTGAGCCGGTATCCAATGGTGTTAATGTCTAAATTCCACCAACTCACGAAATTGAGCGACACATCCACCATTATTTTCACTGAGTTACTATCTCACAACAGACGTGGTTGATTTCCACTGATCACTGCTTCTTACTAGAACTCCGTTAGATGACTCTTGAGGCCAGTCACTAATGAGCATATATTGATCAATATCAGAAGGGGTTTTGTGGATATTATGGTAATTTCAATAGTTTAGATCATGAGTCAATTGAATAGAATGCAACGGCCGTGTTTTCTTTAGTGATATAGGTTCAACTGACTCATGATCTCACTATTAAAATTTATCAGAAGGGGTTTTGTGGAGATTTTAGAAATTTCACTGGTTAAAATCATCAGTCAATTGAAGCTAGACCACCATGGAAAACCTGGAAGCACTGGACGGTCGTTCCATGGTGGTCTAGCTTCAATTGACTGATGATTTCAACCAGTGAAGTTTCTAAAATCTCCACAAAACCCCTTCTGATAATAATCACCTGCTCACTAGTGACTGACTTCAAGAGATACTCCTGGAGTTCTAGTGAGACGCCGTTACCAGTGGAGTTCAACCAGGTCTATTGTGAGATATCAGCTCACTGAAGACAATGGTATACAGTGGCGCAACTTCGTGGATTGGTTGAAGTTAGACATTAACACCGTTGGATGCCGGCGTGTTCAGTGGTCTAGTTGGTTAAGTGCCTAGCGTGAGACTGATATGTCCTGGGTTCGAATGTCGCGGGGTGCGGAATCGTGGATGCGCATACTAGGACGAAACGGCCGTTCAGTGCTTCCAGGTTCTCCATGGTGGTCTGGCTTCAATTGACTCATGATTTCAATCTGTGATATTAAAAATTACTATAATATCCACAAAAACCCCTTTTGATATTAATACAGAAAATTAACATCGTCTTACAATTGTACCATAGAATTCTATCTGTAAATTTTGATGGAGTTTTGTTTTCTGAGCTGGATGGTTCAGTCGTGTACCTTTCATCATTCTTCTAAACAACATCATCAATACAAACTTCTATCATCCAGATCAAAGAACATAACTCCATCAAAATCATCCACCTGAGCTATAAATCTTCTCCACCGTCTCTATCTGTAAATATTTACTTATTATAATATCAGTAAACAATAATTATTGTTTGTAAATGAAATATGATATGAATTAGTAAATATTAGAAGAACAAGAAGTAGAAGAGGAAGAAGAAGAAGAATAGGAAGAAGAAGACTAGGTTGAAGAAGAAGAAGAAGAAGAAGAAGGGGAAGAAGAAGACTAGGTAGAAGAAGAAGAAGAAGAAGAAGAAAAGTAAAATCTTAATTAAGAGAATGAATATTTAACATTAAGCTTTTCATCAGTTATATTAGGAGAGAGAGAAAAAAAGAAACTAACTAACTAATTAATGAATGGATCAGAGTATCATTAAAAGTACTCTCTAATTAATTTTATATTAATATATTAGGTTATATGGTCATAATTAAAACAAAAATTTAGATTAATGACTTTATATATGTCTATGCCTTTAGGGTACTGATTAAGATCTTAGATGAGAACTTTTCAACAACAACGACAACAAAGAATAAGAGTTTTATTCATATATATATGAATAATCATTATTAGAGATGAGAAGGCAATAAAAACCCTGCCAACTTGAATTGATGTTTAACCTAAGCTGAGAGAAATCATTTTTGATTTATTCCATAGTTTACTTAAAAATTAAATACTGGTTAGTGTTTTTTTAGCGAGTTAGTTTTCTATGGGATGGAGTCGCTAACTCTATATCCAACCCTCCTCCTTTATCGGGGCTTGGAACCGGCAGCAGCCCTCGGAGGGTCTCCAGGCGGAGTTGAAAAATTAAATACTGCCTAATGATTATAAAAGGATGTTGAGAGTTGGAAATTATCATCAAAAAATCAATGTTAGTTTCATTATTATATTGTATTTAAACATCTTGGAGTGTACACTAATCCATTATATTGAAGGATGGAATAGCTTATCGTAAATTAGTTGAAATTGAGAACATATGAATGGTGATCTATACATTGTAAAATCATAGATTCCATCCTAACTAGTATTGTTTTATTTGTTTATATAAACATATAAATATTGATACAACGGGGCATCAAATAGATATGTGCCACATAAATTATTCAATTTGTGTGAGGGCTGGGATACTGCCCGGGTGCCCAAACCGAAACAAGTGGTTTCCTTAGGGGGCCACACCCGGAGCCTTCAACTTAAGGGTCTAATCCAAAAGGCAGTGGAGCAACATTGGGAGATGCAATCCCATGGTAGCCGGTGACGGACAACAGGTTCATACGCCTTTTTTTCCTCAGGATCCAGAAGACCATGTGCACCATTAGTTTGGAATCAAGGATTTACAACTCCCCTATATGGATCCTCCATATCCACCAACTTCGTCAAAGCACCAGACATTCGCTTTTCGTCCTCTCAATTTCGTAAACAACACCCTTGGTGAGAGAATACAGTGAGTAGGACTCCTCTGAAAGTGGTTATATGCACGTGCATATGTGAGAATATTTGGAGATGGAAAGCTGACTCCCCCTTCTCGGTCGTACCAGGGCATTTGGGGGCAACTAGTATTGTGCTTATGGATTACTGGTGAGTCTTATATATGAAAGATGATTCATGCCGTTATCGATATTATAAACTGAATTTTGGTCAGTCTATATTGGCATATCAGTATCCTGTGTGGTTTGCCTCAATATAGCCATTTTGTTACATGTTATTTTGGATAGATATAGTTTCGTTAGCACTAGAATCCAGGACCTGTGTTTCTTCTATTTGGGATTCGTTAACTAGATATAACTGTATCCATCTATTCAAAATAACTCGTGACAAATTGTCTAGATCGAAGTAATCCACATGAGACACACATAAACCAATAGAGACTGATCACATTTCCATCCTAAATATTAACAAATAGATCAATCAAACTTTTACTAATAATTACATGAATACCATAGTCATTGAACGAGTTAATGGCTATCTAGACCTAGTAATTCATTGAATAACACATTGTATGTTTAATGTAAAATACACTTGGTTTGAATCTCAACGCTAAAATCAACAATGGAATGCAGATACATCCAACTGCTGAATCTCAAAAAGGCCGAGAAGTATATCCTGGATTCTATTGCTAACTACAACCCATCTGTGATCAGTAGCAGTTGGATACTTTACTCTGAGTTTCATTGATTCCTTTGCTGGTGTCAATACGAATGAAATCAGTAAGTCATATTCATTCAACGAAACACTTTTTTAAAGTAGGTTTAAGTCATATTTATTTATTTAAACACATAAATATCAGTACAAAGAGGCATGTAATACATATTCACCACATAAATCATTTGATTTGTGTGAGGGCTGGGATACTGTCCGGGTGCTCAGACTAAAACAGGTGGTTTCTTAGGGAGCCACAAATGGAGCCTTCAACTTAAGGGTCTAATCCACAAGGCAGTGGAACAACATTGGGAGATGCAGTTTCATGGTATCCGGTGACCAGTAATTGGTTCATACGCCATTTGTTCCTCAGGATATTGGAGCCCATGTGCACCATTGATTTGGAATCAAGGTTTTCCAATCCCCTTAGTTGGACTCCCGGTTAAAGCGTTGAACATTCGCTTTTCTTTTGTTTCAATTTCGTAAACAACAGTAATGCCGCGAGAATGCAGTGGGTAGGACTTCCATGGTAGTGGTTATATGGACGTGGCCTTGTGAGAGCATTTCAAGAGGTAATGCTGACTCTCTCCACTCTCGGACGTACTAGGGCATTTGGAGACATTAACTTATATAACAATATAGAAAGATAATAATTTGATAGCTTATTATATGATATCCTTTTCAATACCATTCATTCTGAATACTTTGAATAATGTATTTGTTTCAATATATCTAGTCGCATAAACAATTAATACTAGTCTATATCATAATGCTGAATGCTTTGCAGTAACTTTGTGGTATTTCACATAGCAACATAACTTGTACTTCTCTGTACGATGTTCCGTATATCTTCCAATATTCTTTTCTTTTATTACTGCCTCTTTTCTGAAGGTATAGTCATTTACTACCAAGACTTGATACCTCCGTTACTTTTTGTATTTTGATTCTGTTATTCTGAAGCTTATATTCATCTTGCTATATGGCGTACAGCTTGAGCACTCAAACGCTCGAACTCTCGAAGTCACAAGTCAGAAGACTTAAAATAATCTTGACTGTAGACCAATTGCAAAAACGAAACGGAATTAATCTGGAAATTCTAATCAGTGGATATCAACAATTCAATAGTGAAATCATCTGCTACGATTCTTGTTGTCCCACTGAGTTGCAAAACTTACACGATTTCCACACATACATCTTAACTAGTTATGGTGATGAAAGATTGAAACATGACTAGGATGCGTCAGTTTGTAAAATCAATTCATAATGTTTATATAGTTGAATTCTGTGACGATGGACTGCGGTGAACTCGAGGAAGCTGTAGTGGCTACATTGTAACTTGGTAGATAGCATTCGATCTGCACTAAGAAGGACTCAACACATATGACATTGACCACCACCCAGTGATCAATCATTTGTGATAAATGAGAAGTGTTATACAAAAACGGTATTATCAAATACACTAATTCATTTAAAGATTAAATTCAGTGATTTTTGTTGTTTTTAAATATTAACTTAAGTAGAATTGAAAACTTTGGTTATAATATCAATTCTCAGCTTGATACTTCCACAATAGGGTACAATTTAAATGAGATAACAAACAAATACTTATCAATATCCATGATGAACTTGTATTCTAGTGAATAGGAATGCAGTTACCCTTACATTATACTGTCTAATAGTGTAGTTCTTAACTTGATTAATAAGTATGATATTTATTCAAATATTTCTTCGACAAGATAATATCACTTATCAATGTAACCAGTTGACATCCATATGTAGTATATGAATGAATAATTATAATTTTCAGTATGACATTGTGAAGATTATTAAGTTTTTGATTGGATTACGAACTGATTGATTTTAGATCACCATTAAAAACCTGGAAGCGTTGGACAGCCGTTTTCTTATAGTATGGGATTCCTTAGCAGTGCCCATTCATGATCATGTCTCACAAGATCCGAACCCAGGATCTATCAGTCTCGCGCGAGGACGCTTGATTAATAGACCACTGAGCCGGTATCCAATGGTGTTAATGTCTAAATTCAACCAACCCACGAAATTGAGCGACCCATCCACCATTGTCTTCACTGAGTAACCATCACACAACAGACCTGGTTGATTTCCACTGATCACTGCTTCTCACTAGAACTCCATTAAATAATTCTTGAAGCCAGTCACTAATGAGCATATATTGACTAGTACAAGAAGGGGTTCGAATCTCGCGAGGCGGGATCGTGGATGTGCACTGCTGAAGAGTCCCACAATAGGATGAAACGGCCGTCTAATACTTTCATGTTTTCCTTAGTGGTCTAGCTTCATATGACACATGATCTCAACTATTAAAAATAACTATAATATCCACACAAAAACCCCCTTTTGATACTAAACAACCATATTCATCAATGACTTGCTTCTTATAGAATTTATTTAGTTCATTTTAAAAATCTACATTGGAATACATAAACATTTCATTAAACATTGTCACAATGAATCGGACGACCTTGACCTTGAAGAACAAACAAACAAACAAACAGTCGTTTGTAATTTATCATGTTATCGATCTACAGCAATATATATTGTGATCTGTAATTCCATAGTTGGATCACGTGAAGAGAATATTCATTCATTCATTCATTCAATGAAACTGATTATGGGATCATATGATTATAATAATGAATAAGAGAAACTCTTAACTGTATGACCTTAGTTTTTTTTCTTTCTTCTTTTTATCATGTATTCTATAAAGCATAGAAACAATATGAAGTTATCTATCACTTTTTTTAAAAAATGTTTAATAAAAGTGCAATGTATAAAACATTCAGTCATTTTCCCCTCTCATCAGTAGGTGAGTACTATGTGAAGATATCATAGGTATTTGTAGTTTGACAACATTTTAATCAGTAACACCTTCTATAATTGAATTGTACCCAACCAATCAAATTGAAAGTTAGAAGCGAGGATGTTCGAAGATATATTTGATAGGCTATCAATATATCGAAAAGTGACTAATCTAAACTGACCAGCGATTGCAGTAGAAGTTGAGCACGATGTTCCCATTCATGATCTGGTACGGATGCGTGACCAAGTGCCTTCAGCTATGTGAGTTCATTAAAATTAATGTGGTCAGCATCCAATGTCGAAGATTTATAGAGCTATTGATTTTGGGGATTTATTTACCGCTACATACGTATAGGAAAGAGTACAATTGTGACTGGGAATTTCATTTTAAGCATCTGAAGTTATTATAAGCATATTAGTGTAGTTCATCTCAACAGAAATATAATGAAACTTAGGGCTTTCTATGAAATATCTGTTAAAAAATTACAATCAACCATTAAATCTACGAAAAAAAATCCCAGAAATGCAAGGAACTGTATACTTAATCAACATTGAAAAACGGATGGATCAAATTGCACATTCCACAACAACGACTACCTGTTCGAGTAAAAGTAAACTATACTAACAAATTTAAATGGTTTAAATTGTTTAATCTGATTGGTGTTTTTTTAGCAAGATTTTTTTCTACGGGATGGAGTTGCTGACTACATACCCAACCCTCCTCCTTTACCCGGGCTTGGGACCTGCAGTAACTCTAGAAGAGCTACAGGTGGAGTTACATGCATTACGGAAATCACCAAACTGCATCACGAGGCAAGGCCTAACTTGGAATCCTGAAGGGAAGCAGAAAAGAAGACGGCCAAACAACACATTACCTTGGGAAATAGAAGCAGATATGAAAAGGATGAATAGCAACTACAAAGAGCTGGAAAGGATTGTCCAGAACAGGGTTGGATGGAGAGTGCTGGTGGGTGGCCTATGCTCCTCCACGAGGAGTAACAAGCGTAAGTAAATGAACTAGACAAACAAGTATCAATGATTTTTCAATCAATCAGAAAACGTTAATTTATGAAACTAAATAAAGATTACAATAGATAAACTGTTTATTACATTTTTAAAAGTGAAAAGTGCTCTTTTTTTGTTGAAACTTCGTTTTAAGATTTGCTCAAATTGTTCCTGTTTTCAGTTCTTGCCTCCTTTTTGTTAATTCTAGGCATTTCTGTGACTAAATACTAAGTTCTTACTTACTTATTTACTTATGCCTTTTACTCCCTATGGAGTATAGGCCGCCCAATCCGTATTCTCCAACCCACTCTACCTTCGGCCTTCCTTTCTAGTTCTATCCAATTTTGTTCATTCTTCTCATGTTTGTTTCCATTTCTCGGCGTATTGTGTTCATTGGTCTTCCTCTCTTTCTTTAGCCTTAAGGATTCCATGTGGGGGCTTGCCTTGTGACACAGTTTGGTGCTTCACTCAACGTGTGTCCTATCCACTTCCAGCTCTTCTTCCTCCACTGGAATCTGGTTTGTTCTCTCCCATAATACGTTGTTGCTGATAGTGTCTGGTCAACGGATCCGAAGTATTTTGTGCAGACAACTGTTAATAAACACTTTTACCTTCTGGACGATGGTTTTCATAGTTCCCCAAATTTCCGCCCCATACAGTAGAACTGTGTTGAAAATTCTGATTTTGGTGTTGGCTTGAAAACAGTTGTTTTGAGTTCCAGATGTTCTTCAGTTGTAGGTCTATTACTCTTGCCGATCCGTGCCTTCACATCTTCATTAGAACCACCATGTTCATCAATGATGCTGCCCATATATATATATATATATATATATATATATATATATATATATATATATATATATATATATATATATAATGGATTTTACATCTTCCAAAACTTCTCTGTCAAGTGTGATTTGATTAGTGCATGCTGTGTTGTATCGGAAAATCTTGTTTTTCCCCTTATGCATGTTCAGACATACTGCTACTGAGGCTGTTGTTATACTGGCCATCTTCTCTTCCTATTTATCAGTATGTTTTGAATTTTTTTCTGAAATCCAAGAGCTACTATCTTAAATCTGATTGTTTTGGCAGTATACTCTACTTCTATCGACATTTCTGTATAGTATACATGACATACAAGAAAAATTACAAGTCTAAATTATTTTTTTCATTTTAACTAAATAGTTTAAGTAATATATAGTGTCATGGAAAATCTACCCATGTAATGTGATTCTTAAATGTCGACGGACTACTCTTTTCTATCCACTCAACTAGTAATACAGTCCACACTATAGTTGATCTACAATAGATTAATCATTGAGATTATTCATAGCCCTGTCGATCTACAAAGTTATATTAATCAACACATAAACAGTCAAATAACAGTTTATTTTTTAATGATGTGCTTGATGAATTATTAGCATTACCATTTTTTTTTACATGGGGACAAGTCTGAAATGGTTTGATACAAGGAAGAAGGTAAGATTATGGATGAGGATTTCTCTTATAAACTAACAAAAGTATCTGGTTAGAGATTTTTAGCAAGGTTGTTTTCTACGAGATAGGGTTAATGACCCTATGCCCACCTTCCTCCTTCAACGGGGCTTGGAACCGGCAATAACCGTAGAAGAGCTATATGCGACTACATGCAACTCAAAACAACTAACTGTCAACAAACATCAAAGTCACATTCTAAAACACCAACGTCAACACACTTCCACTGTACACAGATGAAACTTCGACAACTAACACAACCATCATCGAAAAACCACAGGTATTTATAAACAATTGTCTACGTAAGATACTCAATCTCAATTGACCAGATAACATCAACAACAATCTGCTGCAGGAGAGAACAAACTAACTTCCATCTGAATAGGAAATAAGGAAAAGACGTTGGAAGTGGATAGAACATACATTAAGGAAATCATCAAACTGCATCACTAGACAAGCACTAACTTGGAATCTTGAAGGGAAACGGAAAAGCGGAAGACCAAATAACACAGTGAGTTGGGAATTGTAAGCAGTGATCGAAAGGATGAATAGGAACTGAGAAGAACTGGAAAGGATGTCGAAGATAGTATTTAATGGAAAATACTTGTGGGCAACCTATGCTATTCCATGAGTGGTAACAGGCGTAATTAAGTTAATAAATCATAAGAATGAAGTAATAAGAAAGGTTTTTATGCATTTTACCCAATAATAAAACAGGGCGATAGTGATGGATCGATAGATATGTAGTGACCTACTTTTATCAAGAGAACGCGATTGATTTAATGGAAACACTCATTATTATAACCAATTGTACCAGTGATTGTTTTACTGTGCTCGTTTGTTTAACTGTGCTAAAGACAGCCATATTACCGCTCCATTATCATTCGATTGTGACCTTACACAGGTTCGGTTACGCTCGGTGACCACGCTTGTACTCCTTTGGCACGATCTCGGTATTCTTTCGATAGCAGGAGATCGCCAACAAATACATCACGACTACAGCCATCAACTGCCTTCTCATATTTGGCTTACGGGGATTTAATCGGTTAACTGGCACGTAGTCTTCTTGTGGTGGTGTTTATAGTCAATCACCATTCGACTCCACGCTACAGATATAGCATGGCTGTGTACCATGCTCTACATAAAGTGAAATGTTGTGATTATTCTAGTTTATGAGTAACTTTGATCCTAAAAGGTTTAAGAATCCTTGAGATATTTTTTACATGTGGTAGGACAATCAGTTTCTGTAATTCTAGGGTCAATTTCATAATTGTATTTCATAAATAATTAGATGGTAACAGTTCTGTAGGTCACTCACTCATCAACGAATTAAGATCTGACTGTTAACCCTGATTCTTACTCATCATATTGGTTTTATAGTGTCAGAAGTATCCAAAATATCCCATAATTGAAATTAAACAGTATAATACCCGGGCACTGACTAAGTCCCACCTTAGAATGAACCAAATATCCAATATTTTCCAATCCAAAGAACTTCCATAGGTGATGGCACTGTAGTGATAGTTTCTTTCAGAAAATTGCTAAACATCTTCATAAATGAAGTAATCCAGTAAAAAATATATAACTGTGACTGATCCATATTTTGATGGAGTTTCAATCTCTGATCCGGATGTTATATCAATGAAGCTTTCAATGTGCTTCTGAACAACATCGTCAGCACAAACTTCAGGTCTACTTGAAGTATAGTAACCTCTCCTCATGTGATTGACAGCTTATCCTATCGACCTTATTCTTGATTGATATTTGTTGACCTTTGACTTGTTATTATCTGCATTTTTTATTTTCTCCTCCTATGACTTCATAAATATAAACTAGCTATCAAACTCTATGTTGTATGTTCTCTTGTATCGATACACATGAACGACCATGTACACACATCCAACTGGTTAAACATTCAACTTTTGAATGGGAGGAATACAAAGAAGACTAGAGAACGTTCAGAAGTTTGGTACTCTATTCAATCAGTAATCAATCCAATTTATCAATCAATCAGAAAAATCATTGATAAAATTCAATTTTAAATTCAAATCAAAAGCAATGGGAACCCAAATCATGCATCTAAGCTACACATCTTCATCATTTGAGTTATATTTGTTAGCTACAGGTGTTTAATCTATTGATACTGTAAACTGTATAAATCCATAAGGTTATAGGTATTTACCGCCTTGTTCAATCGATTGGAATTTGACTATTGATCAGTTAAGATAAAGCCCTCAAATGCCTTGGTATGGCTGAGAGTGGTGAGAATCAGTTCTCCCTCTCCAAATGCTCTCGCATGGCCACGTGCATACAACCACTGTCAGGGAAGTCCTACTCACTGCAATCTTGCGGCGAGGATGTTATTTACGAAATTAAGATGAAGAAAAGTGCACATCCGGTGCTTTAACCGGGTTGGTGGATACTGAGGGTCCACCTAGAGAACTCTGTAAACCTATATTCCAAACCAATGGTGCATATGGGCTCCACGATCCTGAGGGAACAAATGGTCTATGAACCAATTGTTGGTCACCGGCTATCATGGGATTGCGTTTCCATACGTTGCTCCACTGCCTTGTAGATTAGACCCCTAGTTCGAAGGTTCAGGTTGTGACTCCCTAAGAAAACCACCTATTTCGTCCTAGGAACCCAGGTAGTATCACAGCTCACACATAAATCAAGCGACTTATATGGTGCATATATATTCAGTACCCTTTGTACCACTATTTATATGTTCAAATAAAAATAAAACGGATAAATAAATCATATATAACTCATTGTATTTAGTTTGTTGACTTATTGTATAGGATAATGAATCTTCATTTGATCTCTTGTCTTCTCTATTGCATAGAGAAATATGACTGCTTTGTTTTTTAGTTGTAACAAATAACAAGTAATCAGTTATTCCCTATTTATAATAAGCGCCTATACAATATAAATAATATGGATATTTCATAAGACTATTGTTAAATTAATACATTGTACAAGTGGATAATAATAATAATACAAAGATTCGTAAATAAAGGTAACAGCGACAATTACATTTGACTGCGAATGGTCGTAAGTACAATAGTCAAATTAAGTTATTCAATAGATTACTATTGATTAATTGGCCTTGAGGTTGGTCAGGGGAGAAGAAGCGGTTAAAGATATTTCTTTTATACGCATAGCTCCGGTTTCTTCATCCGGATGACTACTACTTCAGCCATTTGAAGGACTTTAAGTTTAACAGATTTTGACAAAAAAAATTACTGACTCGTTAAATAATTGAAAAGGATTATACTGGCACTATGACCAGTAATAAATGGGCCAATATCAAGGTGTACACTTTCTTTACCAAACCTTTGCTTAGCCACAACTGGAAGGTGTTCGCGAGCATGAGAATATAAATTCCTAGAACTGAAACAGTAACCATCTGGATGAAGAAACCTGATCTATGCATACAAAAGAAATATTGTCAACCGCTTCTCTCACTCCCTCAGTCAACCTCAATGCCAATTAATCAATAGTATTCATAGCATATCTAATTCCTGCTTTATATTTTTTTTAAACAAAACAAAAAAATACAGTACAAATATGTGACAACTGAATATTTAAGAACTATAAACATTGTAATAATAACAAATGAAAATCAGGAGGGGGGAAATGATTCCCATCATGTACAGAGATTAATAATGGAAAAAAGTGTATTCATAATTGACATTAAAACAGTACTACAAGATAAAACACTTAGAGATTAAGAGAGAAGGAGAGAGAGAGAGAGAGGGGAAACCCAGTAGAATACAAGAGAAAGAGAATGGTACTGGAACAAAATTTTTTTTAAGGAAAAAATATAATCAAACGAGATGCCTAAAGAAAAAGAATAAAGTTATGACGTAATAGAATTACTGATGTTGATATTACGTAAGATGAAAGTGAATAAATAAACAATAGAATGTCCTAGACAATGATTATGCAAAATAGATTTCTTTTTATTGGTTATCTATCCGTCATCAATCATAAGTAACACTGAACCTAGCGTATATATGAATTGATTCAAGTGACGGTACTACACCAGTACCGAAAGGTACCAAAATAGTATAACTAGTACTAGTATCAATGGTAAAAGTAAAGATTTGAGATAGACTGTATGAATTGAGAAAATATGAATCTTTGGAATAAAACAAAGTATAGGATATAGGCAGAGATGAATGGTGGCTAGCAGTGGAATCCGGTACGTGTGTCTGGTTTTATTTGGAACTGGTCAACTGTATGTACCTCCATCATACAGTTGATATTCACTCCAGGATTACCAATACAAATGAATTAAACTGTATGATAATTTGGAAACTCAAGATCGAAGTGAATACAAAGTAAGAGTATCTGAGAATATAGTATCGTCATTTCATTTTTAATAGTTTGAATGAGTTAGCGAATCATTGATAACACTGGAATAGAATTAAAATTTCTCGATAGGGGAATAGAATTCAACAAGCACACCAACCTATTGAGTTCTAATTCTGCACTTCTAGAGTATTATAATCTTCAAAATACAAGTAACATCGTAGGTTCAATCTGGTATTGAGCTGTAGGTATACACAATTAAACATCATAAACAAAAACTAACTAACGAATCAGTCAATTCACTCTCAATACTCTGATTTCTCATAACTTCGATTTGGAAGCTTCAATTTTCTAGCGTATACTCATTTGTAATGATTCTATCGCTTGTTCATCTGATCCGAACATGTAGCATGGTACTTAAAACCACTGAAATAAAGTCAGTAGTTGAGTCTCCTTGTAATGTAACAATCATTCAGTGATATCAATTGGTAGCTAATTCACTTCTGGAATAATTAGAATTTTTCAAAAAGCTGGTAGAATCCACTATGGAGTCAGTCACAAATGAGCGCAAGTTTTTTTTCTACAAATTTACTTCCCTTACCAACTAATAATCTATAACCTTCAATGATTTTCCTAATTCTGTCACATTGTGGCTTAAAAAATCATTTGTAAAAGAAACCAATCGATAGTTCAGAATGGAGATTTGTGGAGATTGTGCTCATTTTAATAGTTGAATTTAATGCTGAGGAGTCCCATACTAGAACGAAACAACCGTCCAGTGCTTCATTGATGGCTTAACTTAGATCGACTCCACAATTCATCATTCTGATAATAATTATCATGTGATCACTACTGACTAGCTTCAAGATGGATTTCCTGGAGTTCTAGTGAGAAGCCATGATCAGTGGAGTTCAATCTGTATCGGGTGTGAGACAGGTATCTACTTCAAACAATGGATGAATAGTTGCGCAAGATCATGGATCGATTGAAGTTAGTCATTAACACCGTTGAATGCCGGCTCAATGGTTTAGAGGTTAAGCATTCCCATGCGAGATGGGAGGTCCTGAGTTCACGTAGTGCGTGCAGGATCGTGGATCTGCATTGCTGAGGAGTCCCACACTAGAACGAAACGGCCTTCCAGTGTTGATAGGTTTCCACTGGTGGTTTAGCTTAGATCGGCTCATGAATTCAACTGTTAAAACTTATAATTCGCTTAGCTGAGTGAATAATTATGAATTGAGTTCATGGGATGTTAGGGATAAGATAATTACAAATTCCAATGAAGAATTAAATACTAAAGCATATCTATTGTAGAATTTAATGAACAGGAGCTTCAAATAATTTGAGTTTATGTTGTTCGTGTAGTAGTAATATTGACGTTTTATTATAAATACATATGACTATTATAAATCAACAACTTGGTCGAAACCTCATTGAGATATGATAGAATATGTGAACATCATAACATAATCATAACATTCATATAAAATGTCGTCGGCGACACTATAATTTATGGACGAACCAATCAGGTATAAGATAACAGGTCTCGGATTTTGGAGCGAAATTCATTCATCCATTTGGATATGTAGAGTTTTGGCATTATAGCTAATGTCAGTTCGTGATGAAAACCCCGAAATCTAATTCTTAACCTTAACCATCACAACTGTAAAATCATAATTCTAATTCCCCACAATGCTTCATAACCCTCATTTGGTCCTAGTTATTAGGTGGACACTCTCAATTTAAAATGGTTTGGATTATCTCGTGATTGATATTTTTGACTGAAGGTTGGACAGTTTTGGTTAGCATATTCGTATCCAGTGAAGATTATCTTGATCTGGTCATTATGAAACCAGATTATATAAATTAAATGGAATGTAGCTACTGATGGAATGCAGGACGCGAGTGGAGCTTAAGTAGTGGGTTCCAGACTATTTGGGGTTCATCACCTGGATGTACTTGAATCCCAGAGTTAGTGTTCACTCCAAGACTTGAACATATTGCGTTTCGCTTCAAATAATAACGAGTTCCTGGATTCAACTGCTAGCCATATTACATTTATTCTATATAAACTGCCGTCACAATTGCTATTTCGAGGCAATCTGCTCAGCGTGCACAAATGCCAAAAAAGACTGATCAAATCTCAGTCAAAATATCAACAAGGGGATAATCTGTACCAATTAAAATTTAATTAAAAATCATACCCATTGCACTAGTCAGTGTCTATCTGGACTCGATAGCTAAATGGACAACGAGATGGCGTTTGAAGAGAAGAATACTGGATTCTAGACTTGGATTTACAGCACCTCTTCTACGATTAATTTTGATTATGTTTAATTTTAGTCAAGCCCTTTATCGAACTATTGAACAGACAATGCTATTCAGATAGTAACAATTTGTCTATTTATTTGTATTATTATTACTATCAAAACTGTATGATCATTTATGCTTGGTCGCATGTGACAGCCTACGCACATATCTCTTTTTAGCTTAAATGTTAGTTGCTTAATTATAGCTCGATAAATCATTCGCTTTCCCACGTATATATATGTGCTGGAATCTTATTGATTGCTTAGCATCGATTCCATTCGATTTTATCTGATCCAATTCGATTAGACTCTAAATTCGCCTCTGTATTCTCTTACTCGCTCGCATTAGCCTTCGTGTTACCTTCTGAATCCATATACACCGTTGAGATTCCTTTAATAATGGTTATCAGGCTGATTGATAAACGAAGCCTAAGGAATTCTCTCGAAGCCAAGCCACTACAGAGTAAACATCAACTCTGGGATTTAGGTTTATCCAGATGACAAGGCCCTTAATAGGACGAAACACGCATCCTAGATTGCTTTGGTAACCGAATTCCATCTATTCTATATCTTGTGTAAACCATTTGGAAATTCGTTAAATGCTGGTGAAATACTCACCTCTCCGTGTTCAAATTGGCTACACAAATTTACGTTGTAATAGATGTAAACCTATTAAACAGTAACACACTAAGTCTATTCACATTTGTATGTTATTTCACTTACCTACACAAGCCTACGATTTATTTTCTATACTCCTCAGTTAAGCTGAACAATAATGATAAACAAGTTTCATTCCATGAGAATTAAAGAGTTGAAAGGGAAATTACTTAATTGGTTGGTTAGAGTAAACATTAGAAGTAACTTTGTGATAAGGATAAACAGCAGTTGATATGAAATCATCCCAACTGTAACCAAAATAGAGGTCATTTAGTACTTGTGCTTCGCATTGAACAAGTTTCCCACAAGAAACAAATGCATTATGAAGACAAATAATATTTGATCGAACATCACGATTTTATTCTTCTGAAATAGTTTCCTCAAATTTATTAAGAATGTCATTGCAGAGTAAAGGATCATTAGAAAAATCAGCATCTATCAAAACTACACCAGGCATTCGATCATGACTAGGTCCATTCAACATATTTTCTTCAGATTTGTAAGGAATTCATCAGAAATAAGTAAATCATTAGGGAAAACCATATCTAGTACAATAATATGAGAAATCTGATAAGTTGATTGATTACGAACTGCTGTCTCGCAAGAATTCTGAGTTTCACTTAACTCTGAACTGCTATATGACTCTACACTGTCTTTTGCAATCGTTGATAAAGATAAATGATCATTATAAATACTCAACTTAATAGAAACAGAATTACAAGACTTAATATTAGTTGCAGCAAGGTGAACATTAGTATCACAGACTGAATGAATACGTCCAATATCACCACATTTAAAGCACTTGGCATCACGAAATTTACATGGATTAAAAAGTGGAACCTGCCACAGGACAAACAGTGACCAAACTTGCACCCATTTTCGTGAACTGCATCGCAACTCTTCAATGAATTATCTGCATAACTTGAGTATGGACTGGGTTGGGATGACGTAATGTAGTGGCATTTTTGATATCCTTGTCAATCATTTTACGAAATCTCCCTTTACCGCATTCGAAATTTGTATACTCAACATAGTCTAGCAGCAGTTCCTTGAGAGCTGTATAGGGAAGCGAAATGGGCTTTCCCGGTAAAGCCAGAGTTTTTAATAAGCTATATGCTTCTTTTCCGATGAATGTGAGGAAATGTGCTACAATATTAACATTCTCATCATCTTTGATCATAGCCCAGATTTCGAAGCTTTCAAAGTAATCCTCAAAAGCATCAAGATCTGTTTGTATATCAAAAAATTTCATCACTGGCTCCATCGTGACACCAATGTGATAATTAGGAGTATTTGAATTATAGTACGAACTAAGAATCCCAGAAATAACTTAATCGGATCAAGAAGTACTAGACAAGCACAAACGAATGTACTGTATTTGGAATTTGAAATCAAGCATTCAACAAGTACAAAGGAATCATTAGTTCATACAAATACCACAGATAAACATGAATTATTTCTTTAAATCTGATGATGTTTCTAAGAAAGTGTTTGTACTGAATTCTAGCTCAGTCCATTAAAAGTTATGCTATCGAGCTTGCAACCATAGGTTTCAGACTTGATTTACTACAGTGAAGTTGTGGATACCCACTGCTGCTAAAGCGTTCTACACTAAGGCGATACAGCTATTCACTGCTTCCGAGCTTTCAAAAAATGGTCTAGTCAATGTTTGGAAACAATGAGAACTCTATAATCTCCACAAAACCCCATACCACTAAAAAGCGTATTGTTAATAATTATTCAGTAGTTAATGAATACATATACATATTTATATAACTTGACTGTTTCTTTTATAAATATCAGTCAATCGTCTCAGACTTCATTGTTCCTAAATTTCCTCATCAATTGCTTTTTGTTCCCTCCCATTCTTTCCTCCTTGATCTTCTTGAGCTTCTGCTGCCAGATATTCTATTCTCGACTAGCATCATATACTACTCATGTCGATATAAGTAGCACACACCACAATAGTACCAACTGATGTCTGTCTGAACACAGTATTTAGACAGTACATCTCTCTCTCTCCCTCCCATATATATATCCATATATGCATATATATACTTGAATGCATGAATAGAAAATATCTCATTCAAGCATAAAATCAATCACTGAGGGACAGCAACAAAAAAGATTGGTTGTTCCCTTTAGTATAATTAAACAATTCTGCATAGAAATGAGATTAAATTGGAATAAAACTTTTCAAATTAACTTTTTTTTATGACACGTGGAAAAACCATAAAAAAATTTAGTTGGGAATTGTAATTCAATCAGGTTATTTACTTTGTTACTAAGGTAGTTTTGTTACCTAGTAGTTCATACCATTGTAATACAATTTCAAGTAATAGTTATCTATTAGACTTAAAAATGAACTACATTTATATAAAGCTCTATAAGATGTAGAATCATTTATAGACCTGAGAAGTATCATTAATGAATAAGGAGGATCCAACACATGATGTGAAAGGTGAAGATTAGCAAAGAAGCAACAACAGAATTATTACAGCTTGAACAATATATACAACTCAAAACAACTAACTGTCAACAGAACTTCAAAGTCACATTCTAAAACACCAACGTCAACATACTTCTACTGCTACATAGATGAAACTTCGTACAACTAACACAACCATCATCGGAAAACTACAAGTATTTATAAACAATTGTCTACGTAAGATACTCAATCTCAATTGACCAGATACCATCAACAACAATCTTCTGTAGGAGAGAATAAACTAACTTCCATCTGAATAGGAAATAAGGAAAAGATGTTGGAAGTGGATAGAACATAGATTAAGAAAATCACCAAACTACATTACGAGATAAGCACTAACTTGGAATCTTGAAGGGAAATGGAAAAGCGGAAGACCAAAGAACATACTATGTCGAGAATCGGAAGCAGATATGAAAAGGATGAATTGGAACTGGAAAGGATTGTCGAGGACCGAGGTGAATGGAGAATATATATGGGTGACCTATGCTCCTTCACGAGAGGTAATAGGCCTAATTAAGTAAGTAAATTGGATCTTCCTAAATATGAAGAAACAAGTGTTCTGCTAGTTACCATCCATCTTTGCTGAATCATCTTGGCAATATGATTTATGTTTTGTTAAATTTACGTTCAAAATAGAGAAAACAGTTATCTCAACCTAATTTGAATTGTCATTTGAGTAAGTTTTAATTATGTAAATAATAAAAATACTGGGTTCGTGTCTCAGAGTGAACATTGACTCTGAGATGCAGGTACATCCAACTGACGAGTCTCAGATAGGACGAAACGCGCATCATGGATTCCACTGCTAGCCCTTATCCATTTTTGCTTATAATGCTTGTAAATTAAGACAATATCGAGGCAATACGCACATTATGTACATATGCAGTCCTAATCATCAATGGGAAGATTCAAGTAAACAATATCAAGTGAATTATCTATAGAATTTATCATTAAAAAAACGATAGTGGCCTATTAGTCCGAATGATTACTTCTTCAAACGATACAGTGCTATTGTTTTAGTTGTTAAAAAAAGATCAACAAGGAATTTGAAGTTTATGGATTTTTAGAGATCATTTCAACATAAAGATATTAGTTATTGAAATGGTTGGGACTATCAAGAAGAAGAGCATTTTTCTTATTTTGATTAGTGAATGCTTATATCAATAATTCCACGTTAGTTGATATTACTTACTTAGTTACTTACGCTTGTTACCACTCGTGGAATAGCATAGGTTGCCCACAAGTATTTTCCATCAAATTCTATTCTCGACAATCCTTTCCAGTTCTTCCCAATTCCTATTCATCCTTCCGATGACTACTTACAATTCCCAAGTTATTTGGTCTTCCGCTTTTCCATTTCCCTTCAAGATTCCAAGTTAGTGCTTATCTCGTAATGTAGTTTGGTGATTTTCTTAATCTATGTTCTATCCACTTCCAACATCTTTTCCTTATTTCCTATTCAGATGGAAGTTAGTTTATTCTCTCCTACAGAAGATTGTTGTTGATGGTATCTGGTCAATTGAGATTGAGTATCTTACGTAGACAATTGTTTATAAATACTTGTAGTTTTCCGATGATGGTTGTGTTAGTTGTCGAAGCTTCATCTATGTACAGTAGAAGTGTGTTGACGTTCGTGTTTTATATTGTGACTTTGAAGTTTGTTGACAGTTAGTTGTTTTGAGTTGTATATATTTTTCAACTGTAATAATTCTGTTGTTGCTTCTTTGCCAATCTTCACCTTTCACATCAGTGTTGGATCCTCCTTATTTTCTGGTACGTTAGCGTTTTCACTTCTTCCAAAGCTTATCCATCAAGTGTGATTACGTTGATATTCTCTGTGTTGTTTTTGAGGATTTCGCTTTTTCCTACCTGTCGCTCTTCTAGTGTTATTGTTCGAGTAAAGGGGGAGGATTGGACATGGGATCGGCAACCTCATCCTGTAGAAAACAACCTTGCTAAAAAAACGCTGACTAGAATAAACAAATTAAACCATTTCAACTCTACCTTTCAGTGACGTGTTTGTCTAGTCGTTTATTGATGCTGATCGAATTCTGTTGATTAGGTTGCAACGTGGTCTCTATCCCAAATGATTTGACACCATATCCAATGTGTTTAGGTGTTAATTGGTTGGTGGTAGTCAGTGGTAAATTGTCAAACTGTGAAGTTGGCTGACATGATATAGAACCATCCATGGAATATCAGTCTCTTCAAGACGAGTACTAAATAGAATAACACTTATATCAAGCTGAGTTTTCTGTCCTTTACTTCCAAACGCCAAACATTATCGATATTGTGCACGACCTAATCAGTGGTACTCGATCAATACTAATAGACTAAGTAAAACATGACGTTAGTCATTTATTAGTCTTCGGTCAATTGTAGAGATTATTTTGTTATTAAATATATACATTCTATAAACCTACCGATAGGAGTATAATTAGTCTTAGTGATTAATTGAAAACTAACAATCATTTTATTCAAGTATCTTTGTGACGTAATAAGGTAACCGTTATAGAAATCAATATTGACTTAATTTCAAAGCATACTGTGAATATATACGTTTTGTTGCGCGAATTTGAGTTCCATTGTTTCATTGAATGGTGTTCTTTCTTTTGTATTGAATCTTTGATTCTTACCAGTTTAGATCAAATAGTATTGTTTATTTGAAAAAAAAAAGAAATACTCTTATATATTGGTGATTTAGGATCCTTCTATACTCTTCTGAGATTCCTTTACGATAATAGATCACTACCATGTTAACTTATTCTTTAGGTATATCTCATTCCTTATCATATTAGTCTATCCCTGAGATAATTATTCATTGTCAAAGTGGATAGAGTTAAATACATTTCAGTTTCTTTGTCATTTCGTTCAATGACGAAGTTTTTGACCAAATTCTTGATCATTGTCACTTTGATGAAATGAGCATCTATTTAAAATATCATTTATTATCTGAACAACAACGATTACATTTATAGTAAAACAGTTGATCAACATTAAAATCATATAGATTAAACAGAAATAGACAAATGTATAAGAACAAGAAAACATCATTTCGGAGTGATACAAACACTTATGTAGTATGAATGTAATAATACATCTATGCTGTCCGCCTTATTATCCTCAAACAAATACTGTTATAGCCCAAAGCTGCCAATCAGAAGCAGCGAATTATCGATCGGACCAAGGACGTGTAAAACACGTGTGAACAACCTAGAGTCCTGATTGATCCTGCTTTCCGCCTAGACCAGCCAGTTAAGTCCAGAATACCAGTCTCAGCCTCTGTAATATGAATCATTATATTTCAAATATACTGAGTTTATATACCAATCAAACAGACCACAACGTATCGTAAGATAGAAAATAACATTTGTACAAAATTTGGCCAAATGTGGCTGCGAATGTGTGAGTCAGTGGCTAGGGCACAGACAGCGCATAATTCAAGAATGGTAAAACGTATAATACTAGTTCATAGGTCAAAATGAAGCTTATAATAAGAGGAACATGAATATGAACAGTTTAGTTATTTAACAATTATACGATAAAAATATACGTTTAGTATTGGTCCATAAAAGGATTCCAAAGTTACCATTCATTATGCTTATCGGGACCTAACAAATAAACAATCAGAACGTTTTGTCAGTACCACGAAAACAGCATTAATGAAAGGGGGAGACGAAGGGACAACCAGTCAGGTAATCACAAACTTCCTTACAGCTTATAGAACTACGCCTAATCCTACTGTCCCCGGTGGAAAGTCTCCTATCGAAGTCATATTTGCAAGAATTATTCTGGTTATTTTCAACGCTATGTTGCCACCTAAAACAGAAGATGGTCACAGACAAAATCCGAATATCCGAAGTTTGACTGTGGGCAATAAAGTGGTCATCAAGCCATACCTCGGGAAGAATCAATGGAAATCACGGATAATTGTACGAAAAACTGGCAGAGTTTTGCATAGGGTTCGAGGAGCTTTAGGAACATACATCAGATATACGAACCAAATCGTAAAGACATAAAAACGATATACACCAGGAACGGCCAAGTTAATCTACCATTAGAGGTAATCACAGATACTTCAATGACAAAAATGTACAAGACTTCTGGAAGGAACAAAAGAATGGAGATTTGGATAAGGAAGACAAACAAGTGGGGCGTTGCCACAAGGCAGTTATCAAGTTTCAAGTGGACCTCATCAGAAAATCTTACTCCTGGGAGGTGTTGCCACAGCTTCGAAAAGCATGACGAGGCCTTCAGAGTCTCTAAACGATTCGAAGGGATTCTGTCCCATCAGAGGCTGATAGGATCTCGGCAAACAAGTTGACATGCTATTATTAAACAATTGTATAACTTTTCTACTTGAGGACTAGCTGGATTATACTGATGTTATAGCCGATACTAATAACTATAAGTAACCCTGTTTTTGTGTACATTTCTGACTGTTACCCAATAATCTCTTCCCCCCCATACTTCCGTTGTTTGATTTGCATTTGTGAGATTCTACATGTTCGAATGCCGATAGTTGTGTACCGTATTCTGTCGTAATCAATCAGAGGACGTAACGATTTCACCTTCTAAGTTATTCAGTTTTGTGAAATATTATGTCCGTGATATTAATATAAACTACTAGTGGTATTATAAGTAGTAGTGGGGGGGACTTTTAGTATGTACGTTTATGTAGTTGATAATCTATGTATATTTGATCTGTTAAAGTATGCTTATTATTAAGTATTCAGTCACTTTACTTTAGCTTGTCTGTGTTACTTATCAATATTCAAAATGATATCTCTACCATGTGTTGTTACTGTTAGCGACAAGTTATTCATGAATAGTTATTTCAATAATTTGGCTGTGTATGTTAATGTGAATGTGTATAAATTGAGATAACATTCAATTATTGTTTGTACGTAACATATTCCATGTTTATTGTATAATCTATGTATAAATAGATGTATTGTATTTCTTGAATAAGTAATCAGTTTTATTGAGAGTACTTCATAGTTTTATTTAATTGAGATTTGTTTCATTCAATTCATAGGTGTCGTTCATTCAGCATAAACCTTATTTGATAACTTAATTACTTACTTACTTCTGTTCCCCCCAACGGAGTATAGACCGCCAACCAGCATTCTCCAATCCACTCTGTCCTGGGCCTTCTTTTCTACTTCTATCCAATTCTTGTTCATTCTTCGCACGTGTTTCCATTTCTCGGTGTAATGTGTTCTTTGGTCTCTCTCGTCTCCTTTGGCCTTGAGGATTCCAAATAAGGGCTTGACTTGTGGCGTAGTTGATAGACCATTTAAAAATTACCAGACACTAGGTAAACGGATGAGTATTAATGCAGATTAGTAGTTTATTACTCTCTAGCTTTAAATGGTATCCTAACTAAAATCGTTTTTGTCATATCTTATTAAGTTACGGGTAACTTCTGAGAACTATTAATGGACTAATATTATATATATATATTATTGTACAATTTACTGTTCTTAAGTTATGTTCAGTTTATTGATGATTGCAGTTCCCACATTCACAGCCACACTTTGGCTTGGTCTTGTATAAATGTTGTTTCCTATTTTGTAGTGTGATGAGGTCTGTTCGCCTGGTATATAAACCAAGTATCTTTTAAATCAATGATTCGCATAGTAGAAGCTGTTACTGGTGTTCTGGACTCAATTGGAAGAGCTAGAAGAACAAAGGGTCAATAAAGACTCTAGGCTGCTTATACCAGTTGAACAACGTTGGTTTGGTACAGTACTGAGATTATATAAATTACTTGATAACTAGCCGGACTTAAAGTAACAAGAATTTTATAGTGAATACCACTAACATCACAATTGATTAATCACTGGGTGGTGACCAGTGTCATGTGTGTCAAGTCCTTATTATTAGTGCAGATTGAATCCTATCGACCAAGTTGCAATGTGGCCACTAGTCTAGGTGACTCGACACTGCGTGCACTATGTTGAGATTAGATAGTGGTTGGAAGTAGTCAATAGGAAACCCTGGGCCCGGGTCTCGTGTTACTTGGCACTCGTCAGCAAGGTGCACGTGTAATCTTGAGGAAACCGGTGCTCTCTGACTCTGAATCTGGGTGATACGGGATCGAATTCGTCTAATGCACAAGAGAGAGGAGTAATGATATCAAAATATGCGCGCTTGAGTAACTTGTTTCCATAGTCAATGAATATTCTGTTTACTTTTTAGGATCATATAGGTATATAATCAAAGATGATTTGGAAAGGATCCTAGTAATAATCCTGATCAACTGGAAGAAATAAAAGTATATCATCAAACTAAATCTAATCTTTTTTACTTCAAATACTTAATAAACTATCCTTTATATCAAGTCAAGTAATTCAATATGCAGAAACTTCTAATTACAATATCCGTAACTGTTTGTCACTAGTGTAAAAAAAGACAATTCTAAATCATCACTCTATATGAATTACCTTACCTGGAAATTTTCCAGACTCTGGAATAATCTATAACAATCTATCCGTAAGATAAAATTACTCCCGTTCTTTGTTCATTGCATACTACTCCTCTAAATATGCACTAAATGTACTAGGACCTGTCAATGTATCTTATTCTATAAGTGAGATTATAGGAACTTTAAATGTTTAGCCATTCTTATTATTGAATTCACTAATAAGACCACCTACCTGATGTTACAGTCTATCGTTGAATCACATGACATATGCATTATGGTAGACCTGATTGACCTATCGTAGTAGTTTCTGCTTTTTATGTTCTATGCTCTATGTTTTCGTTTTACTTTCTCTAGTTGTAGATGATTATAATTAATTCATTATGATACAGGAAATGACCTTAAATATACCGTTCATAAATCAACAAGATGTCCATTTAAGAAGAATTGCAAATTCCCCAATTGATGCATTTCATTACTGTAATACATATATCATAAATACATGTCATAAACCTGAAATCAATCAAATAGTTACATTCACAAACTGTGATAGACATTACGATTACATGATTGGTCATTAATAAACGGAAATGCCACAAAAGTACTACAAAATACGCCTACTTGTTCACTTTATAAAAAAACTCATACGTACACTCTCAGTTTCATAGCGTTAATTCAATCTTTAACAATGTTTCTTACCTGGTCTCTAGTGTTACTGGCCTAGTATATGGTCTATGTTAATAGATTGAGTTACATTTAATCAAAGTGTTTCATTTACAATTCACTTTTTGACCTAGAATATGCCGATGACATAGTTCTATTTGGTGAAGACCCTGACAAAATGCAGAGTTTTCTGACCACCACATAAACAACAATGCAAGCATGTTCGGGATGCGATTCTCCCCCTCGAAATGCAAAATGTTCTTTCAGGATTTGGTTGCATTGACACCTGAACTAATGATAGGGAGCGAAGTAATTGAGCGTGTCAATCGCTTCACTTATCTTGGAAGTCTCATCAGCCCTTGTGGTCTGGTGTGTGACGAAATCTCAACACGGATACAGAAGAATTGACTAGCTTTTACCAACTTGCGTCATTTATGGTGTAGGCGAGATATCCGTCTATCAACCAAAGGACGGGTTTACTGCGCAGCAGTTTGTTCCGTCCTACATTATGGCAGTGAAACATGGCCGGTAAGAGTAGAGGATATCCGTAGGTTACTAGTATTTGATCATAGGTGTCTTCGAAATATTGCTCGTATATCCTGGGACAATCCAGTAAGTAATGCAGTTGTTAGGAAACGGGTACTAGGTAAGGATGGCAAATCAATTGATGAAGTAGTGAAACTTCATCAGTTGAGATGGCTGGGACATGTGTTACGTATGCCCAACCATCGACTGCCTCGATGTGCGATGTTTTGTTGTATAGGAGTAGATTGGAAGAAAGCTAGGGGGCGGCCAGACCAAAACATGGCGCAAGTCCATGAAGTCCCTGACAAGTAGACTGAGTCATATTGGTAGGTGTAGACTACCTGGTTGGGGTTCGTGAGATGATAGCAACCTATGGTTAGAGATGTTGAATGACATGACTCAAAATCGTTTGGAATGGCGAAGTTGTATCCACTCTTTGTGTTCTCCCAGATTCTAACCTCCTGAATTCTCCTTGTCTCTTCTCTTCTCTTTGCAAATTTATTTCACTGGGTTATACTCCTTGAATAACAGCTTCAAACCCTAATGTTTCCGATTACTGCTTATACTTTTAATACCTCTACCACTACGGGATTTGAATCGACAACTGCATCTCTGTGCTAATGTCATATGGAAACCCAAATTGATGTACGTACGTACGAAGTTTTGCGTTGTTACTGACTTACTGACTGATTTACAATTCTAGGGAAATCAACAGTCGTTTCAAAGCTTAAATATGTAAAAAAATACATCAGTGTATATGATTAGTAAGCTTTTAACTACCTTGGATATTGCGGAAAAATTGCACAATATTCGCTGAACAAGTACCATTTCTTTCTTGAATCTGTTGCAAAAACAAATCGACATAACTAGTTATTCAGGACATATATTTCTTTTATTATACACATGTATAAGTATATAACATATTCACAATCGGCGGCGATCATTAAGAAGTCACTAACCTAGGTTTAATGTTAGCTAGAAACCGTCAGTATAGTTTGGTTGAAATCTTATAATGGTTAATATGTTCTATAGGATACAAACCTATATTGCATTTAGAGACATTATTATCAGGGAATTCGGACAGTGATTCAGCTCCTTTGGAATTCAAATATTCTTAATAATTGATCAACAATACCATGTTATATAATCTTTAATATGGTTACAATTATTATATGTTAGTTTTTAATGAATACAACTGATTCAGCATTATAATATACTATTATGTAATGGCTTTGCTTCGTTATTCAATCACCTCAACAACCGTTATTATATAAGTTTTAATAGTATTTGAAATCAGAAGGCAGTGAGAAGCCGCAACTACAGTTTATTAGCGGATAGCTCAGATCATAAAGCTATTAGCATATCATGAGAATTGGAAGCGAAGAGGCGAATATGTATGTGCGAGCAAATACATCGGCAAATTTAAAGTCAAATCGCGTATGAGCACAGCAATGCAAAGCAAGGACTAATAAAAAGATTTGAGTACATACCTACATGGGGAGGAGGATGAATCATCAAGTGATATTTAAGTAAACAACATTTTAGCTAGAGTCTGTCATGTGATCTAGTGATCATAACAGTACAAGTGAATAGGTGAATTGTTACTGTTCTAATAACATTATCTGTCAAGTAAGTTACTATAAAGGCCCCCAAATGCCCTGGTACGACCGAGAGAGGGGAGAGTCAGCTCTCCATCTTCAAATGCCCTCACATGGCCACGTGCATATAACCACTGCCAAGGAAGTCCTACTCACTGCATTCTCTCACCAAGGGTGTTGTGTAAGAAAATGAGAGGATGAAAAGCAAATGTCCGGTATCCTAAAGGAATAAATGGCGTATGAACTTATTGTTGTTCACCGGCTACCATGGGATTGCATCTCCCAATGTTGCTCCAATGCCTTGTGGATCAGACTTTTAGGTCGAAGGCTCCGTATGTGGCCCTCTAAAAAAACACCTGCTTCACTTTGGGCACCCGAGTAGCATACACAAACATAGGAACAAAAATCAAACCAATGGGAGATATAACCAAAACAAAGAAGTAAGCAATGATGCGTTTAAAGTTAACAAGAACCAATCACCATCGAGGTCTACAGGACAAGCTGTGAAACCCATATGGTGATATCGTTCAGAAGAACGATGAAAGCTCCACGATTAAACTATCCAGCTCAGAGAACAAAACTCCATCAAAATCATCCATCTGAGCTATAAATCTTCTCCATCCAAGTAGTATCCTAGTCGTCGCACAAACCGAATGATTTATGTGCTGCATATTTATTTAGTACCTCCTTGTACCAATGTTTATGTATTTAAATAAAATAAAAAATAAAGATCATAACCAAAATTAAGAAGCTTGATTTATATTTCCGCTACATTGACGACACTTTCATTATCGTGGATCAAAACACCAGTAAGGACAAACTCCTAAAACAATTCAACAGTGTTCACCCAGCGATCAGTTTCACTGGTGAAATCGAGTATGACAAAAGCTGAACTTCCTTGACGTCACACTAAGCAGACGAAGTGATGGCACATTAAGTAGAAGCGTGTATAGAAGAATCCCCTCTGCCTGCCAATATACTCACTTCTGCAGTTACACACCTATCCTCTACAAGAGAAATTTGGTTAGATGTCTCACTAGCAGAGCTAAAAAGATCTGTACAGTAGATACTCTAAGTCAGGAGCTTGAATTTATCAACAGCTCACTGACCGAGATCGGCTACCCCATTGCTTCCATTAAGAAATACATGTATGACATAATAAACAAGTCGTAGATTTCGACTGTTCGTAAGAAACGTTTATACATGAAACTACAATTCAACGGGGATGTGGCCAGTGATACTCTGAAATATAGGTTAGCGAAAGTAATCAGAAGGACATTCCACGCAGCCAATCTTGCGTTAACTTTCTCTTGTCGACCAACGATGTCTACGCAAACGAAGGATAAGTTACCTGAGTTAGCCTCCTAAATGTGCATTTACAAATTCAGCTGCTCCTGTGGAGATAGCTATATCGGGCGTACTATCAGGCAACTTAACAAACGAATGAGTGAACATCTACTAGCTTGGTTTATAAAGGGCCAGATAAATAACAATTCGCAGTTCTATCTTGGCACATCTTATTGATAGCGGTCATGCTGTAGATAAATCGAAATCATTTCGAGTGATCTATCGTATACCTCCACCATTTCCCAACGGAGTTCATTCCTGCATCCTACATATAGCTGAAGCCATAGGAATTCGTACATATAACCCCAATTTATGTGTACAGAAGAAATTCGTAACCCCCCATCCCTTCCATGGCCAGTTATAACTTAACGATTTTTCTTCTTTTTTCTTATCTATTTATTTCATTCTTTTTGTTATCGTTAGTCTTAGTTTCACATCCCGTATTTGTTTGTAATTTTCCGCCTCTTGCCGTTTGTATTCTTCACTATCTAATTATTTATAGACTTTTTATTGAGTAATGATTTCAATGTTTTGTGGTGACTATTCCAAGTCTATTTACCCATGTTTGACTTTCTATTTCCAACGTTTAACTATTGATAAGACTTTTGTTATCGTATTTAAGATTATTCTTACTACTATCAGTACACCTTTTTTCCTACTACTATCAACTTGTATTTTTACCTATTATGTGTAGAGACTTATTCTATTTCATTGTGATTATTGACCCATATTGCCTTGATTGGTTTAACATTTTTGTATAAATATTCACGTATATTAGAGTAAAGCCTGATGACAATCTCATTGAAAACAATTGTTCACTTATATGGTCTAGCTTCAATTGACTAATGATTTCAATCAGTGAAATTTCTAAAAATCTCCACAAAACCCATTCTAATGATAATAATCACCTGCTCACTAGTGACTGACTTCAGTAGGTACTCCTAGAGTTCTAGTGAGAAGTCGTTACCAGCGGAGTTCAACCAGATCTGTTGTGAGATATCAACTCAAATGAAGACAATCGTGTACGGTGGCGCAACTTCGTGGATTGGTTGAAGTTAGACATTAACACCGTTGGATGCCGATTGGCTCAGTGGTCTAGTTGGCTAAGCGCCTGACGCGAGACTGATAGGTCCTGGGTTTGGATCTCGCGAGGTACGGGATCGTGGATGCGCACTGTTGAGGAGTCCCATACTAGGACGAAACGGCCGTCCAGTTCTTCCAGGTTTTCCATGATGGTCTAGCTTCAATTGACTCATGATTTCAACCAGTGAAATCATTTATATGTATTGTTCTAATTTTCACAATGCGAATCTTTAATCATAATCGAAATATGATTATAAGATGTTAATAATTGTTCCTATTACATCCTCGAAGATATTCGATAGAAAGTATTGAATAAAAGTATTATACATGGTCATATATAAATGTCATTTTGTAATAAAAACGGTTTACATTTTGGCGGCCCTTGGATCTGACTCCAAGATCGTACGAATGATTGTTATCGCCTATTCTCGTATATAATCGTCGACTTAAATCGCGTTACACAATAACGGAATTAAATAAGTCGAATAACGAGAATTGACTTGAAAATACACATATTTCGTACATGAAGCGAATGAAACATAGTAAAGCAAAATGACACGCAGGGAAGAGGGCTGGGAAGCCAACTCCATTTTAGTCAAGCGTTACTCGATATTTATAGTCAGACAAAATTAAGCTACTGACATGTGATTAATAGGATAAGAAGGGCACACACATATACGCTCATATATAAAAGCAGTCAAGACTGATAAGCGGATAGATTGACAAGGTCAGAATATGACTCAAGTAGAATGAATAGAATGGAATGTCCGAAAGCTAGAACATAAGATATATGGGCTTAGCATAGTAACTGACACAACATACATTTATTGTTTGTTTCGAAAAGAAAAAAAAATCAAAACTGTGCATTCAATCAAATCTCTCTTATCAATAAAATTATCAATAGGGTATATGAAAATTGTCAATAGGGGTAATAAATCATCCCTTTTTTTGAAAAAAAAAAGATTCCATTAGAACATTTTAATATATTTTATTTGTTTATTTAAACACATGTGAATATTATGGAAGTGATCTTGATGTAGATATACATACAATAGAGAAAGTTTGTGTTGTTGAGTTGAAATACGAAAGATCATTATTAATAAACATGTAAATTTGGCAACCACAGCAACCATTAATTTAGGTACATGGAATGTTTGTACAATATGGAGAATTGAGAGAGTCTTCCAAATTGTTACAGAAATGAAAAGATACAACCTGGAAGTATTTGGGATTAGTGAAACACATTGAATGCAAGTTGGACAACAACAACTAGTTTTAGAGAAGATTCTGTTATACTCTGACCACACACACAAGGAGTTGCATCGATGCTATCCAAACAAGCATAAAAACTATTTATAGGATGGGAATCTCATGGATCAAGGATCATTAAAGCCTCTTTCAAAACAAAGAAAGAGGGCATTACAATGAACGTCAATCAATCCTATGCACTTACCAACGACTACAATGAAGACGTTAAAGATCAATTCTACGATAGGCTGCAGTCAATCGTCGAGAAGTGTCTAACAAAGGACTTAACCGTTCTGATGGGAGACCTAAGGTTGGAATGGACGACACCGGATATGAAGACATCATGCGACTACATGGATTAGGTGAAAGAAACGAAAATGGTGGGAGATTTGCAAACCTATGTGCCTTCAGAAAAAATGGTCATAGGCAGTACTATGTTCCCACATAAACCCATACACAAAGCAACATGGACTTCACTGGATCACACTACACAGGCACAAGCTGAGTATACAGAAGTAAACAAGCAGGTGAAGAGGAGTATAACAACCCACAAACGTGAATATGTGGAAGATCTAGCAATGACGGCGGAAAAGGCTGCAAGAGAAGGAAACATGAAACAATCGTATGATACAACGAAGAAACTCGCTGGAAATTATCGTAAACTAGAACGACCAGTGACAAGCAAGGAAGGCAAAGTAATCACCAGAATTGAAGAATAGCGTAACAGGTGGGTAGAACACTTCAAAAAACTCTTGAATCGACCAGTCCTACTGAACCCACCCTGCATCGACGTAGCACCTACGGACCTGCCAATCGATGTTGGCCCACCAACAATTGAAGAAATCAGCATGGCCATCAGACAAATCAAGAGTGGAAAAGCAGCAGGACCGGACAACATCCCAGCAGAGGCACTAGAAGCAGACGTAGCGGCAACTGCAAGGATACTCCACATTCTCTTCAATAAGATTTGGGATGAGGAACAAGTACCAAAAGACTGGAAAGAAGGACTCCTGATCAAAATACCGAAGAAAGGCGATCTCAGCAACTGCGATAACTACAGGGGCATCACTCTTCTCTCAATACCGGGAAAAGTCTTCAACAGGGTATTGTTAAACAGGATAAAGGACTGTGTAGACGCCCAACTTCCTGACCAACAGGCAGGATTCCGTAAGGATAGATGGTGTACAGACCAAATCACAACACTACGGATCATAGTGGAACAGTCAGTTGAATGGGATTCATCACTCTACATCAACTTCGTTGACTACGAAAAGGCATTTAATAGCGTGGACAGAACAACATTATGAAGGCTCCTTCAACACTATGGTGTGCCTCAGAAGATAGTCAATATCATACAGAATTTCTATGATGGATTAAACTGCAAAATCGTGCATGGAGGGCAGTTGACAAAGTCGATCGAAATAAAGACCGGTGTCAGGCAAGGTTGCTTAATCTCACCCTTTCTCTTTCTCCTGGTGATCGACTGGATCATGAAGAATTCAAAATCTGGGGCGGGGGCGGGGAAGCACGGGATAAAGTGAACATCTAGGATGCAGCTGGACGATCTAGACTTTGCAGATGATCTGGCCCTCCTATCGCAATCGCAACAACAAATGTAGGAGAAAACGACCAGTGTAGCAGCACCCTCAGCAGCAGTAGGTCTCAATATACACAAAGGGAAAAGCAAGATTCTCCAATACAACACAGCATGCACCAATCCAATCACAATTGACGGAGAAGATTTGGAAGATGTAAAATCCATTATATATATATATATATATATATATATATATATATATATATATATATATATATATATCGGCAGCATCATTGATGAGCGCGGTGGATCTGATGAAGATGTGAAGGCATGGATCGGCAAAGCAAGAGCAGTAGCTCTACATCTGAAGAACATCTGGAATTCAAAACAACTTTCCGCAAGCCAACACCAAAGTCAGAATTTTCAACACAGTTCTACTGTATGGGTCGGAAACTTGGAAAACTATGAAAACCATCATTCAGAAGATACAAGTGTTTATTAACAGTTGTCTATGCAAAGTACATCGGATCCGTCGGCCAGACACTATGAGCAACAACCTACTGTGGGAGAGAACAAACCAGATTCCAGTGGAGGAAGAAATGGGGAAGAAGCGCTGGAAGTGCGTAGGGCGCACATTGTGTAAAGTACCGAACTGCATCACAAGGCAAGCCCTCGCCTGGAATCCTCAAGGCTAAAGGAAGAGAAAAAGACCAATGAACACAATACGCGGAGAAATGGAGACAAACATGAGAAGAATGAACAAAATTGGATAGAACTAGAAAGGAAGGCCGAAGGTAGAGAGGGTTGGAGGATGCTGGTCAGTGGCCTATGCTCCATTGAGACTAAAAGGTGTAAGTAAGTAAATCTGTTGTATATTGTTAATTGAATGATGTTAAGTGTCTGAAGTTGGTCAGTTGAAAATCTTTCTTAACCTAAGCTTCATGCTAACTGGCATAGAGAACTTTCGATCTTGATGAAGTTGATGCGATCTGCGGGATTTGAAGCCGCTTCATTCAATTTTCGAGTCTGAAATATTACTTATCAGCTATTCAGACCATAAATGATCTGCTGTAAGACTGATTTGTTTACAGTTGATGTCATGGATGACACTGGTTTTAATTCTTCTGGGAGAACCGGTTCCACCAAGATTACAGATAGTACTTGCTGACAAGTGCCGGAATGTACGGAATCTAGGTGAGGCATGGTTTCTTGTCGACTACCTCTAATCACCTAACATTTCAACATACAGTACGTGATGTCAAATCTCTCAGACTAGTATCCATAAAACAACTTTTTCGATAGAATTCGGTCAGTAGCACCAAGGAACTAAACAAATATGGCATTAATCACTACTTGGGAATCAGTCTATTGAATTTCCTTGAAAAGAGAAAAAAAACTTTGTCACGATATAGATACAGAAGGACTGGTTTCAATCTCTTATAAAATGGTAACTAATATATAAGATATAAGCCTTGACGTTCGTTAAAACTTGATGACACCATGGATTTCCCGTGAATAAGAGGTGGTGATAAATTAAACATATGAGTGTTCCTAATCAGATAGCGGGATAAAGACCCAACATCTTCAATGTGTTTTATTTATTGCAAAACTATTCAAGATTCCGCTATATAAGCATCTATTCTACCGCTCATCAAGAAACTGATATTTATGATTTGAAGATGTTAAATTATAGTCGTATTTTCAGTATGTAGTCAGATTTATAGGAGGAAGATCGATGCCCAAGATGTTGTTGAAATGTAACTATGAGATCGGTATCAATTTCTATGGCTCATAGACAAACGTTCGTTATGCACCAATCAAAATTTACTCTATACATTTATACTATTTCTATTGAACGGATGCTCAACAATAGATATGAAACTCACTTTATCAACCTCAATCAAGTTACCAATCCAAACAATCAGTATTAACCGGTGACAAAGCAGGAGAAATTTGCCACTTATTCATAGTAGTGCAATTATTTTTTTTTTAAAAATGATGAAACATTGTAGCATATTATATGTCCATCAATAATCAACTCAATAGTTCAAGGGGACACTATCGACAACGGGGGTGGGGTCTAAATCTTTTTTTTCGTTAAACTATAAAAAAATTTTTTATCTCAACTACCAATTTAAACAAATACAAAATACAAAAACAAATTAATCAATCAATCAATCAATTGAATTGTGTGTTTGTTTGTTGTTGTTGTTTTTCTAACAAAAAAAAAACAGGAAACTGAAAATAAAAAGTTGACAAACCCAAAATGGATACAATTAAAATTACTACAAAGAGATAATTCTGTGAATGAAGAATAATGTTTGAATCAATTTGTTAATATTCTTCATTCATTGAGCAGATTCAATAATCATGATGATGATGATGATGAAACAATGATCATGATGATAATTATAATAATAATAATGATAATCATTAAGGGATGAAGGGGAACTTGTCTCTCAACTACACATGTACTCACACCCACACACCGACACACACACACACATACACAGAGAGATAGAAACACAAATAGAGAGAAAGAGATAGTTATTTTATTAGGAACAATATGTAGTGGTCCTTATTGTATTAGCTGAAGTTCATATTCTATGTAGTAAAGGTAATACACACAAGTACTATATCAGTTTGTGTATGTTAAAATTATTATGAAGATGATTGTTAAGAGAAAAATCATATGATCATAGGATAAAAATCAGAAGAGCATTAATGAAGTGTACAAATTCTTTTAAAATTAAAGATAATCTCTCATGAACAATGTAAGATAATGATAGATGACAGAAGAAAGTCTCTCTCAACCTCAGCTTAAATTTATCTGAAGATGAACTACTTGAAAATGAGGAGAAGTCAGTAAATGGAGAGAGAGAGATAGAGGGAGGGGGGTAGGGAAGGAGGGAGAGGAAGAGTACTACTACATTTCAACTACTACTACATTTTTTTTGAAAGTTTGTTCTTTCTTCTAGAAATTAAGATAGGTAACTTCTATCAGAATGAACTAATCAATTCATGATGTTCTTTTTTTTTCATTTTATCCGTCTCTATTTCTTTTGTTAAACAGAATTTCAAATATCGATGAACAGTAACATATTCATATAGATCTAAGTAAACATGCACATAGGATGAACATGCAACAATAAAAAAAGAAAGAAGAACTAGTTTACTTCCCTAATTTCTATGGTGAAAATCTAAGGTTGAAATTACAAAAAAATTTTTTCCTGGAATGTTGTTTAATCGTTTTTTTAGTAATAATTAATTACTACTGTTACTAGTACTATTATTATTATTATTACTACCACTAGTAATACTACTACTGATATACGATAATTAGTAGTCAATGAGTAACAATAGTTATAATGATAATAACAATTGCTATCATCATAGAATTTTGTAAAGAAAACTTTCTCATTAATGTGTGTATATGTTTCTGGTAGATAAACAGAGGAAATATTAAAATTGGATGATTGAATCTTAAGAATAAACAATGATGGATATAATATAATGAAGAGGATGTAATACAAATGAACGAATATATTAGCAACTATTGGATGAACACTTTTCTTTTTTTTCTTGTTATGATTACAAAAAAGGAAAGAGAGAGAGAGAGAGGGAAAATAATGAACCAGAAGAAAATTTGGTTTATGTAACAGTATTAATGATAATAATCACAGGTCTCAATGAAAACCACATTTATCCCCATATAGGAAAAATAATTTGAAAAACAAACAATGTTGAATAGATTATTTTTGAGGAAGAGATCTCGACTAAAAATCAACGTACAAATATACGTATACACCTCCGCACGAACGCACGTACGCACACACACACACATGCACACAAACATGGGTATAGAAAAATTGAAGCACAGTAATACAGTAAAGCAAATCTACACGCTGAATAGTGCTGGATTGAAGATGAATTTTAACGTTGATAATGATGAGGATGACACTGACAAGAAACACTCTTGTGTCTTTTCTAATTGGTCTGTATGCTT
This sequence comes from Schistosoma mattheei, assembly GCA_944470405.2. Lineage (NCBI taxonomy): Eukaryota > Metazoa > Platyhelminthes > Trematoda > Strigeidida > Schistosomatidae > Schistosoma > Schistosoma mattheei. The sequence goes on from OX103950.1 coordinate 12,094,338, forward strand.
AAAGTTGAGATAGAATAATAGAAATAAATTCTTGTTTATTCATGAACTACAAAAGAAAATGAAACACAAACATAACTTCTCTATTTAATGAGAGAAATGAAATCCCACAACAAATATTCACTTGTAAACAAGGTAAAAAGTGACCAGTTATTATGGTCCATATCAAATAAACAAATAGACAGATAGAAACAATTGCGAAATAAAGAAAAATCAAAGAGAAAACAAAAGAAAAGATGAAAGAATCATTAAATCAAATAACAGATACTTTCAGTGCACAAAAGTAAGAAGGGGAAAAGTAATAATTAAAGACTAAAGAATGTAGGCACGCTGCCATAGTAACATACAGACATATGGTCGAAATATTTTGTGTGTGTGTGTGTGTATGAGTATGTGTATTAGTGAGTGATGGAAGCAGACATTTCTCCAGGTCTTTACAATAGAATAAGAGTATTGATCTATTCATTCATTCATACATACATACACACATACATACATACATATAAAAATACGTGAAAAATATGGTACTGTGTGTATAGACCTTTGAGAAAATGTAATTCTTCTTAAATTACTATACTGATAACGACAAGATATATATATGTATGGGATCCGTTGTTGTCAATTAAATGTTACTGTAACCATTATATCATTATATATTGTATATATACATATATTTATGTGTATATAATTGAGTATTTTTGAAAGTTTTATATCATTTTATAGACAAACAAAATAGGTGAAGTTTTACATTGAATCAATAAGGAATTAGTTTAGATGTGGAAAAAAAAGAACGTAGAAAAATGGTTATTTTGATTTCTTCTTTTTACCATCACGTGACCGTAGTGATTTCATCATCATTTTGAATTCTAAAATAGAAAGAATAGACAAGAAAAAATAAGTTAAAATAGAAATACACCCAATTAAGATTAGTTCAGTGAAGAGTTCTCCCCTTTTGGGTGAATTCATTTTCAAAACTGTACAATCTTTTCCTAATGATAATTTCCCTATTTATCTTTAGATGAATACTGAGGCCATTAATAATCAAAACTTTCCTTGTTTTAAAATTTTTTTTAATACGTTTGTTTATTTAACCTGACTGTCACCATGTATAACAGAAGTTTATTATCAGTATTATTATCATTCACCCCTAAATGCCCTGGTACGGCCGAGAGTGGGGAGAGTCCGCTCTCCCTCTCAAAATGCTCTTACATAGCCACGCGTATATAGCCTCTGCCAAGGAAGTCCTACTCACTGCCTTCTCGCGCCACGGGTGTTGTTTACGAAGTTGAGAGGATGAAAAGCTAATGTCCGACGCTTTAACTGGATTTTAAACCAATTGTGCACATGGGCTCCAGTATCCTGCGGGAACAAATGGTGTATGAACCAATTGTTGGTCACCGGCCTCAATGAGATTGGATCTCTTTACGATGCTCCACTGCCTTGTGGATCAGACCTTCAGGTCGAAGGCTCGGGGTGTGGCCCCTAAGAAAACCACCTGCTTTGGTCTGGGCACCCGGGCAGTATCACAGCCCTCACACATATCGAATGAGATTTTTGTGGCGCATATGTATTTGGTGCCTCCTTGTACCAATATCTATGTGTTAAAATAAATAAATATTATTGTCATCCTGTAAAAATAAGTATATATATATATATATATATATATATATATATATATATATATATATATATATATATATATATATATTTGCGATTGTACAGCTTTGAAAATGAATTCACCGAAAAGGGGAGAGCTCTTCACTGAACTAATATTTCTTGTTTAAAGAAAATAAGTGAAAGTAATAATGTAAGATGATATGGTCTCTCTTGATTATTTTAGGTAGTAATGTTTATGAGAACACGCTAGAGAACCATTGAAAGATATAGAGTATATTAAAGGACTGTTAAGATCATTTAGTCTGGGATTAAACGATGCATACACTTGTAATCCAGTATAAGATTGGAGTCCGTTCAGTTTTATGACAAGAAAATTACTATTTAAACAGTGACCGATAATTCACGTTTTCTAAGTTCAGACAATTTATAGTAAGGTTTTCTGGAGATAATAGAATTTTCGTAATTTTCAAATTCCGAACTGATCTTATATAAAGTACTAACGAAAACCTGAGGGCATTGGGTGGGTGTCTCGTTTTAGTATGAGATAATTATCCACCCGAGCTAATTAAAGATGGTCACACAATATCTGGAACCGGATGAAGTTAGATAGTAACATCCTCTGAGTGCCAGCTCAGTGATCTAGAAGTTAGGCATTCGTCAACAAGACCGAATATCCTAGATTCGATTTCTAGGTGCCGAGTCATGGATGCGTACTACTAAGAATTCACTTACGAGGATAGAAAGGCCATCTAATGCTTCCGGGTTCTCAATGGTGGTCTTGTAATGAACGAAGACTTGGTGGGGAAAACCAATCTATCATTTTTAAGCAAATCACACAATGGATTTGTAAAATATGCTAATCATACATTGAATACATTATTTGCAAATTTTCCTTCATCTGTTCTTTACATACTCCATTGTTTTACCAATCCTGGTGTTATTCAGATTTCTCTCTGCTTTGCTTCTTCTCTTTATTTCAATCTTCTGCTAGTAAGCTCTCCACTTCCGTCTCAGAATCTCAATCGAAATTCCCTGGAAGTCATTCAGGTTAATTGCGTTATTTGTTAGTGAAAAAAATACTTATTCTACTGGGTAGTTAGCAATCTTATTGTCTAATATCAGATTAATTAAGGGATTATATCAGCGATTCGATCTCGTGAGTAACCATTATCACTGTGCTTTATTGTAACACTGCATCATTAACCACTGATTAGTATTTTAGCAATTCACTTCATGAATCGAAAATTCTTATTATTAGGTTTTTGTGGAGGTAATTGAATTTCATAGTTTACATCACGAACTGATCTTAGCTAGAAAGAGAACCACTGAAAACAAAGAAGGACTGGATAAGATCTATTTAAAAGAGGAAATGAATTAATTTATCCATGTAAGACTGTCAACCGATCTTCAATGAGGAATTTATAGGAAAGTGATTCTGCATAATAAAAAAACTAAAGCGATTCTCATCATCATCACCATCATTATTATATTCTTCCAAAGATGATTGGATGGAATATTTTCAGCATCACTACAATCAATCCTATGCAAACCAAAGAATGAAATAACAAAGGAAAACAAATCAAACATCATCTGCAAAATAAATTGTGCCAACTGTGAAAAACACTACATCGGACAAAGCGGACGCCCCTTCACTTTCGCCTACACGAACATCAATTAGCAGTCGAACGGCATGATATCTCCTCACTTATATCAATACACGTGGACAACTGCGGACACTCATTCGACTGGAAAAATGTGGAAATCTTAGACAGAGGAAACTCCAAAAACACCAGAGAATTTTTAGAAGCCTGGTACTCAGGTCAATCAGCAATCAACAAGCATATTGAAATCAGTCTAATTTACCAACTAATCAGGAAAATCATGCACAAATATGTGAACGAAAATCAAACCAATGGGAGATACGACCAAAAACAAAGAAGTAAACAATGAAAAATTTAAGGTCAATAAGAACCAATCAACATCGAGGTGCACAGAACAAGCTGTGAAACACATATGGAGAAATTCGGACACTTCACTTCTACCTGAAGTTTGTGCTGATGATGTCGTTCAGAAGAACAATGAAAGCTCCACGACCGAACCACCCAGCTCAGAGAACAAAACTCCACCAAAATATTTTCAGCTCTTTCTGAACTTATTAGAGCTTCCACAAGTTCACCCGTGAACTATCCTCACAAATTATTATTAAGAACAAAAACAAACTCTTGAGAGAAAAAAATCAAATTTACTAATTTACCTCTAAAATCAATTGATCCATTTTTATCTAAGTCAGCTTCTTTAATCATTTGACGTACTTCATCATCAGTGACTGCTTCACCCAAAAAATGCATTGTTTGTTTAATTTCACTAAAATCAATGACCGAATCACCATTCTGATCAAATACCTAAGAGAAGAATAAATGCATATACTGACAATAATAATAATAAGTTAATAATTAGGTGAAGTTAGACATTAACACTGTTGGATGTCGGCCAGCTCAGTAGTCTAATGGTTAAGCGCTCATGCGCGAGACTGATAGGTTCTGGGTCCGAATACCGCGAGGCGAGGTCGCGAATCCGCACTGCTGAGGAGTTACACAATAGGATGAAACGGCCTTCCAGTGCTTCGAGGTTTTCTACTGTGGTCTAGCTTCAACTGACTCATGATCTCAAATATTGAAATTACTACAATCTCCACAAAAACCCGTTCTGATAATAATAATAATAATAACAGTTAATTTTAAAAAATTTGGATATATAATTAGTTTTCACACTTAGCTGAATGGATATTTTCATCATAGATTAATTTGAATTAGGACAGAATTGAAAGTTTAGGAACAGTGAACAACTATTTCATTCACAACCAATCAGTTATATGCCAATATCGAATCTGCCACATATATACAACCGTTTAAACCGTCATATCATATTAACATAGTGAAATGAAATTATGAAGAAAAATTCTAAAGTAGTAGACGCAAAACAACAGTAGAAAATTTCAGAATTCAGAATCTAATGAGAGACAAAGAAGAGATACATCTGTACTATAGTGGTAGACTTTGTGTCATATCGCTTAGCCTCTTCTATTAATTGTCACAATAATTTTGAGGACCCAAACCACATGACTTGCATCTGCCAACAAATAACTCAGACCAACAGTCAGTAAATCCTTGGACTAATGTCACGTTTTGGATCATTTGTTCCTAACTTTCTTCCAACTCCCTAACACATTAGTAAATATCACTTATCTAGTGAGTACAGATAGCCACTAGCTTGTGGAATGAAATAAATGAATAACATAATGGCTGTTCAAGCGAACGGTGCTGGGTTCGAGTCCCAGAAACAAATACAGGTTCATCTAGAAGATGAGTCCCAAATAGGACGAAACGTCCGTTCTAGATTCCACTGTTAACCATCATCCATTTCTGCTTTAAAAAAACGATTACTTAATCTTCAGAGAAGAAAGTTAATCAACATATCTAATGTTTAACATATTCCCTGTTCAGTTGACCGTAATGAACATATTTCAGTATAAGAAGAGAACAAGAATATTGTCCCATAGACATAATGTAATTTTTATAAATAAAAAGGAAAGCGCACAGAGGTATGGTAAAAATGGTAGCAAACATCTGAGAACAAGTGGTAAATATAAACCAGTATTGACAGATTTGTCATTTTTATTAATTGATTTATTCATTCATTTATTATACTGGTTTAACTTTCGTTCTATCTGTTTGAGTATACTGTGTGGTTGCATATATATATAAGGGATAAACTGTTCATAAACTTTATTTTGTTAGTTTATGTGGTTGTTATGGTGATTTCTGGGCACAAATTACAAAGGGATAATCACTGAAAGTAAGAAATGAGAAGTACACTAGAGGTTTATTGAGATCATTGAATTTCACAGTTTACATTATGGAATGATCTTAGTTAAACAACTTAAAGAAGACCAGAAAGCACTGGATAAAGATTTGATTCTAGTAGAAGAGGAGTTATGACCAACGGAGTTAAACTATACAGAATGTGAGACAGATGCCCACCAATGACACTGAGAGATAGTTGCGTAATATTGTGAATCAATTGACGTTATAAATATAAACCATTGTTTGCCAGCTAAGTGGTCTTAGAGTCAAGAACTCATTGTGAGACTTCAGAGGCCCAGTTTTGATCCTCTATGTCGCTGTCGTGAATGAGGACTGCCACTGAGAAGCCTCATGCTAGGATGAAACCGCTGTCCAATACTCCCTACTTTTCGGTGATTGTTTAATTGAAGTTAGTCCGCAATATAAAACATGAGATTCTGTAGTTATTTAATAATTTATAAAAGAGAAACGAACAATTTCTATTGTATTGAAATATGAATAGCTGAAGAGTTCATCATCATTACCTACGAATTAGTTACATAATAAGAAGACGAAGATTATCAGAACTACATGATGATATATTGGTGTAATAAACATTTTGAACAATCTGATCACACATACACCTTCACAATTGATTGATCACTGGATGGTGATCAGTGTCATGTGTGTCAAGTCCTTTTTAGTGAAGATCGAATCCTGTCGATAAAGTTGCAATGTGACCACCAGTTTAGGTGACTCGACACTACGTGCACTATATTGAGATAAGATGGTGGTTGGAGGTAGTCAACAGGGAACCCTGGACCCGGGTTTTCGTGCTACTTAGCACTCTAGTGAAGCTGGGTGACATGAGGTTGAATCCGTCAGCGAGCACTAGTTCCCTCATGATTACAGGTACATCTTGCTGACGAGTGCCAAGTAGCACGAAACTCAGGTCCAGGGTTTCCTGTCAACTACCTCAAAACACCATCTAAACACATACACCTTGTTATGAACATTGATATAGGCGAAAATAAAAGGTCAACTAGACTAGAAATGGAAGGTAAAAGCAAACAAAGATAATAGAGAGAATAGTATTTCTTTTTAAAAACAACGTGAAAACTCATCACGCTGAATAATAAACTAATATTACCAGGAAGAATGTATTTGTAACATCTTAGCGAATGAATTTGAAGTAAATCCAATGTTTCTCCTGGCAATCTGGTCCAAGCTTTTTCAAGGAAATTTAATCAATGTCTGACATCAACTCGGTGCCCAAATACTGTGAAACTATTCGATCAAATTTGGACGAAAGTCCTTATAATATTACCAGGGTAGGCTTAAAAATGAGAATAAACTGTATCTAGTTCACCTTTTGGTTTTTTCATATAGAAATGTTTCTAACACGTATATGTATGATTAGACTGTTTGAAACGTTTTGCGCTAACATAGTTCTGATAGTCTCCGTCTTATTGCATTACCCAAAGTAATATCAGTTATTCATGTATATAGTTGTAGACGCATCTACACATACATACAGGTCAATGCTTTTTCAATGAATGGAATAAATAACCCCATTCTTCTACCCACCCCCCAAATCTAGTTTATCCCTATTCTGATCATAAAAAGATAATAAAATGCTGATTGTCACAGTCAAATACTGTGGGGGGTGAGATGGTACGGGATGCGCAATTTTATTGTTTGTGTTTTTTCTTTATCCCTCTCCTCTCTTTATTGCTCACGTCGATCATTTGTATTAATCATTGTGTAGTACAAGTCAGTATGAAGTAGAATTAATTCAACTGAACAGAATCTTAAGAGCAAATAAAACAATGGAGTGAAATGATTTTAAAATGATATGTAATGTGTACCATTACATTCACATACACACACAAGTGCTTGTGAAGCATTATTATTATTACTTTCCAGATAGAAAGAAGACGAACTACAGAGAAAAAGTGCTAATCAATGAGGTATCTATTATAATTAAAAAGAATGGAACCAAATAAGTTATATATATTGGAAACAGTTCAAAAGTCCCTGTATCTGGGTTGTCAAGCCAGTGCTGTTGGTGGGATGGCAGATCAAATCAATAGAGAAGGTTAGGTTTGGCCACTTTTAGTGTTGTTGTGATGTTAGTCTGTGTTTAATAGGTTGGGTTTACAACGGGTCGGTAACAGCAATTCGGGAAATTAATGTTTGATTATCGTTGTCTCCAAATTATTGCTCATATTGTGTCAACATTATGTCAGTGATGCTGAGGCTCCGCAATGCATGCTCGGGAAAAGCAAAGATAATTCAGTCAATGTCATCATCGCGTAAAACACGTGCGAGAAGTCTAGAGTTCTGATTGATCCTGCTTTCCGCCTAGACCAACCAGTTAAATCCAGAATACCAGTCTCAGCCTTTGCAATATGAATCATTCTATTTCAAACATACTTAGTTTATATACCAATCAAACAGACCACAACGTATCAATAAAATAAAAAATTTGTACAAGAATTAGCCAGATGTGGCTGTGAATAAGGAAGGTAGTAATTAATATACAGGGTATAACTCAAGAATGGTAAAACGTATAATAATAGTCTATGGGTCAAAATAAGGCTTATATAAGAGGAATATGAATATGCATAGTTTAGTTACTTAATAATTATACAATAGAAATATACGTTTAGTATTGGTCCATCAATAGATCCCAAAAGTTACCACTCATTATGTTTATCGGGACCTAACAGAAGTATTTTAGTAATTATATATCCCAATTATAAATTCAAAAGGATGTACCTAAAGATTTATAGTGTATTAAGTAATGTAAAGGTGTGGTGTGGGTTACTTATATCTATATAAGTAGTATGTAACGGTGGTCAGGCATAGAATGTATTTCAGTAGAAGACCAAGAAGGAAAGAACGGAAACGGAAAGCAATTAGTATGAAAGTGTATGAACAATGAAATTCGAGACGATGGATTGATATTTTACAAATTAACTATTTACTATATGATTCTCAGATTTTATTCAGATGCTCTGTAATTTCATAACAAATACATTCGATTATCCTCATTCGTCTTCTTGTTCACTACAGAATCGGTAGGACATTACATCCAACATGTAAATGAAAGATAATGATACTTAACATTAAATTGTTTATTTATAAAGCAAAGTATATGAATTGAATTTATAGTATACAATCAAGATTACACATGCGTCTTTGAGAAACTACATCTCATTTTCATCATTGTGTATACAATCAGTCTTTATTCATCGAATAGTACATTACTAAGTCTACATACAAAATGGAATAAATTCTTAGTTCATATTTTTTTTATGAATACATGTTAGATCATGTATTTGTGGTAAAAAAAATATTCAGCATAGGATTTTGTGCAGATTATAGAATTTTCACAGGTTTAAAATCATGAACTGATCTTAAATAGACCACTATTGAAAACCTGAAGGTATTGAATGGTCATTCCGTCCTTGAATGCTATTCAGTAGTGAGTGTCTACGACCCCGTATCCATGATTTCAACCATACCGTGTGAAACAGTTATTCACCGCAGGTAATGGAAGATGGTCACGTAATATCTTGGATTGGCTAAAGTTAGGTATTAACATCCTCTGAGTGCCATTTCAGCAATCTAGGGGTTCATACGCGAGACCGAAGGTTCTGAGTTCAATTCCTGGATACGCACTGATGAATCCCATACTAGGAAGAAACAGTCATTCAGTGCTTCTAGAATTTCGTTGGTGACCTAACTAAGATCAGTTTGTGATTTAAAAACTAAGAATGTATAAATCAGTTCGGTGTAATCCACCGAAATGCATAAAAAAGAGATATTACATCATAGTAAACAATTACTTACGTTAAAAGCTTCACGAAGTTCATCATCAGAAGATTTCGGTCGTTGATTTTGAGAATACCTTCGCATCATTCTTAAGAACTCGTCAAATTCAACTGTACCATTCCCTACAAAATTGGATTAATAATAATAAAAAATGTGATAAATGATTATTTGAAACATTAAATAAATGTATATTCCCAATATTTGTCACATTTACAGAACTCTGTGTTAGGTATATAAGCGTTTATTTCCGGTTTCATACTTTTCAGGTAGACTACAATAAATTTTCGTGTTTATTGCACGAGAGCTAATAAATTGAATCAAGTGAATAGAACAAAGCATGGCGTGAGTATTGTATTTGCAAACAAACCATTAGAATTATTAACTATCTCGTGCTTTAAACACACACACACACACACACACACAAAATTACGATGTTTACAGCGGATGTATCGTTGAGATTATGAACCAGTCTAAGTTAGACAAACATTAAAAACCTGAAAGCAATAGGAAAACGGTTTCTTCCAGTACGGGATTCCTCATCAGTGCGCATTCAGGACCCCGTACGCAGCACTAGAACCCAGGACCTTCAGTCTCATGTGCAAACGCTTAATATCTAGACCATTGACCTGGTGTCCGACGGTGTTAATGTCCAACTTCAACCAATCGATGATATTGAGCGACCATATTTCACTGCCTCCGGTGGATAACTGTCTCATACCCAACACGGTTCAACTTCACTGGTCACGGCTTCCCATTAGGACTCCAAGAATTACTTCTCGAACTTAGTCACTAATGAGCACATATCTAGTACTTAAAAAATGCTGATTGGATTCTATCGATCAAGTTGTAATGCATTTATCAAATAACTAGACAGACATAATATTGATCACGGCGCAACAGTAAAGACTTTACCCCTATTAGGAGTTAATCACGGTCCGAATACATCAGTGGTAACGTCTCAGATTGTGAAACCAAATTATAGTAGTTCAATTCTCCAAATAGCATAAGTTACCTCAAGTTTATAGACATCTCCAACTGACTACTGCCAGCTAGCATGATACCTGGTCGAGACAAAGTTTCCTATTGGCTACTTCCAACCACCTAAATTATGTGATTGAAAGAAATACTGTACGGTTTTCACAGAACTCAGTATTTCGAAGTATGATAATCATTTTTGATTACCAATGAGATAAAATTCCAAGTCACTGTACTTTAAGGTACTTCTTATTTTACTAGTGTCAACATCCCGTTTTTTCCTTACAAATAAGAAAATAATTTCCTTTATGCTCTACGAGATTCATATTGATCTTATGATCTAAGTCCTGCTTAAAGGAATAACATCAAATTATTCAGAAGTGAAAATGTCATATTTTGTGTCACCTTACACAACCATATAGAACATGTTCATTTTTATTGTTATCACCTATTAACCATACTTTTAATAATCCATTGAAGCATGCTAAAGTCAACCAGCAATAATCAATGTAAAACTTGCAACAACTGCGCGTTTCTCGACGTTTTCATACTTCATTAACATAACGAGTTGACATAAACAACGCTAATAAAAAATTCAATGGTTGAATTCATGAGTTAATTGATGCTAGACCACCATAGAAAACCTGGAAGCACCAGATGGCCGTTTCTTCCTACTGTGGGACTACTCTATGGCAGTGCGCATCCACGATCCTGCCATGCGAGGTTCGAACCCAGGGCCTATCAGTCTCGCCTAACCACTAGACCATTGGGCCGGAATCCAACGGCGTTAATGTCTGACTTCAACCACTTCACAAGGTTGCGCGATCGTCTTCAGTGAGTTACAAACTCAAAACAGACGCAGTTGAACTCCACTGGTCACGGTTTCTAAGTTTTCCATAGTGGTCTAGCTTCAATTGACTTATGAGTTCAACTGTTAAATTACTATAATATCCACAAAACAACTCTCTGATTATGATGCTAATAAAAAAGACTGAATTTCGAGAATACAGGATAAAAGGGTATGTATGAAAAAATAGTAGAATCGAAGATCTAGAGTAAGATAACAGGTGAATACATTTGCGTCAGTGTAGCTAATTTTGAGCTATCTCACTCAAAATCTTCAACCACTAATAGCTATTATTGCTCAGAAAGCAAACACATACAAGGCTCATACCAATTGTCGTTCGTTTCGTCGACTAGTATCATATTTTGGTTTTTTTTTTTAATAGCTTTCTCCTAACCTACATAGAGCACTCAATTAGAAAAGGATACTAAACATTGTAGTAATGATTATGTTGGTATAGGTTATTCTTTCATTTTAATTAAAGTTAAGAGAATATTAATATTAAAATGTTAAGGAGAACACAACAGCTTCTTTGTTTTCTCTCTCATATAATGTTAACCTTATTATAGAATAGAACATGTAACAAGCATCGTTTTTATCCTTAGGATATATGGTGTTATTCAATTAGATCTAGGACAACATAGAACTCTGTGTTACCAGTACAAATGTATCCTCCTTCACCCACATTGAATTTTAACTTGTTGCATAGAGTACAACATAAAAACGAAATATACTTTGGTAATTCAATAACTATCTTATATCTGACTTAATTATTTCATTGATAAACTAGTCAATTAAGTAATGTATAGAACTTAAAAGAATTTTCTTAATTACTACTATTTGTAGATTTCGTTTAGTCTGATCTAGTTTGTGAATAAATCAGTGAAATGTAATATAACACAAATCATGAATACATATGTGTATCAGTTCAAATTGACATCCTATGGTATATGCTACTTATGTCAACAGGCATAAGTAGTATGTAACACCAATCAAAAGTGGAATGTCTGTCAAAAGAAGGTTGAGAAGATTGAACTAAAGAAAACAGAAAGAGAAATATAAAAGAATTGAGAATTGGAAGAATCATGAAGGATGTAAAAGACAGTTGAAGGAAGGTGTACAAGTGAAGGTATTCAATGTATGGTTTTCATATTTTATAAAGATATTCTGCAGTTTTATATTTAACAATTAATTGAATCTCTCCATCAAGTTTTCATTCACTACAATACGACAAAATAGCTCAACGGATAAAATTATCAAGACCGATTCCAGGATATTATAGCTAGTAACAATATTGATGGTAGTACAAATATTTAAGAATAAACAATAAGACACAAGAGGAAAGAATCAATTCGTCAAATAGAAAAGTATAAAATAATTTCAAAACTCAAGATCTAAGAGAAGAAAAAAGTGAAACCATTTGTGCTATTGTGAATGATTCTTAGATGTATCCTTAACCATTTGGTTACAATATTCCATTTTTAAACAAAGTACATACATTAATACTATTCGATGACTAATTCTTACAAATATGAACATTTCAAATACAGTTCAAAGATATGATGGTTGAAGATAGTCAACAGAAAACCTTGGCTCCGAGTTTCGTACTGTTTGGCACTTGTTAGCAAGGTGTACCTGTAATCTTGAGGGAGCTGGTGCTCCCTGACGGATTCCATCCCGTGTCACCCAGCTTCACGGTCAGAGACGTTACCACTGAGCTATCCGAGCAACGACCGACCTCCTGTAGGACTGAGATTTAATCACAATTGATTGATCACTGGGTAGTGATCAATGTCATGTATGTTGAAAGATCAATGCAAAATGTAAACATGGACCCACTACCGAAAAAAACGAAGTATTAAATATCACGAAGTCAATAAACTACGCAGATAATAAAGAAAAAAGAGAAGAATAACACAACACACATATTGAAATGTCTTGAAATGTTAATGAAATATTTTCCTTAATTAGGTACAGAAAAAAGAAAAGAAACAAGTGGAGATATGGTAATGATAATAACATAAGTAGTATGTTGCATTAAAAATAGATATTGTATAAATTATGCAAAATGATGTTTTATATCACTTTCTTATATCATCCTATCTGATACAGTATAGAGAGTGGAAAAACAGTTGGAGAAAATAACTATTCAACTCTTTTTGAAGAATAACTGATTGACTAGTTCGATATTCACACGATCTTGAACATGTTCATGAACCATAGTATAGGAAATAGACTTTTAAGAAGAAACAAGGCTCAGATTTGAAGAAAACACTATGAAATCAGGAAAAATCTGATGATGGGGTTGTGAATGTACGATGAGGTGTTCTATATTGGGACGAAATAGCTGTCTACTGATTTTGGTTCTAGGTTTTTAATGGTTGTTTAATTTAGATCATAGTAGAACAGATATGTTGAAGACTAAATTGATTAGTTTTTATTATTGTTAATGTATAGAAGATCAATTTCTTCCGAACGAAGTCAAAGATCAGGTCGAAATCAGAAATGGAAAACAGAAATTTAATGTTTTCCGGAAATTTGGATAATAACTAGTAGTGGAATCTAAAAACGTGTTTCGTCCTATTAATGGCTTGTCCTCAGCTGAAAGTACCCACCATATTCCAGTGTTGGTAATCATATAGGGACTCAAACCCAGTACACTTCGCTGCAGAAGTCAATCTTTTATCTACTGAGCTACTGAATTCAAATAGGCACCAGCTTGTAAAACGGGTATGGGTTTTACTGATAAAGGATTGCACTTTTCAATTGTTAATGTTTAGAATTGTAATTAAATACATGAGTGGAATGTCTCAAAAGTGTTATCCAATGATAAACCCGATTTTTTTTAGTAAACATGGTAAAAGAGATTGGTCAGTTACAATCCTCAATATCAACAATGAGAAGATATAAACTCTTACAAATGGAAATTAATTGTGTTTTTTCCCCTTAGTGAATCCTCTTTATCAAAGTTTAATCACATAAATTAAATTGAAATGTATGTGTAATGAAAACCAAAACAGAAGGATTGAAATATCAAAAGATGACCATAAACAAATACAAATACAAACAGAAATGAAAATGGACAAATACACACACACACACAAAGAGAGAGAGAGAGAGAAAGGGAGAAATCCAAAATTATTCAATGTTCACTATAAACTTTCACAAGGCGAGGGTGGGGGCTTCATTAAAAGAGTGAAATTACATCGATGAAAATCAACCATTGTAAAATAAATAAATAAATATTAAAAGAAAACCCAATGATATCAAGATGAATTTCAATTGTTCCTAAAACTTAAATGAAGAATAATGGGATGTTCCGTTTGTTTATTTCTTTTTCCGTAACTACATTTATAAGAAGAGATAAATAAATGTAATTTTAATAGTTGAAATCATGAGTTAATTGAAGACAGACCATCATGGAAAACCTAGAAGCACTGGATGGCCGTTTCGTCCTAGTGTAGGCACTGATGTCAGCTCAGTGGTTTAGTGGTTAAGCGCTCGCGAGCGAGACTGACAGGTCCTGGGTTCGAATCTCGCGAGGCAGGATTATGGTTGAGCACTGCCACGGAGTAGTCCCACAATAGGAAAAAACGGCCATCGAGTGCTTCCAGGTTTTCTATACTGGTTTAGCTTCAATTGACTCAGGATCTTAACTATTAAAATTACTATAATATCCACGAAACGGCTGTCCAATGCTTCTAGGTTTGCAATGGTGGTCCAACACCAATCTGTGGCGGCCTGCTTGAATATCTGGGCTACCTGTTCCTCCGATCTAGATATTTCATCAAGTTATCTGTTTTGTTGTTTGTTTTAGCCATCATTATGTCTGTTGTGCTCACAATTTATTCAGGCGCGTTTATGAAAATTTTACAACCTTTCGCTATACGGGATACAAAAAGGTACAATCAGCGACATCATGGTGGCTGGCAATATGCATTGAAACGAATGAACATTAATCAAATGTGGATTACCGAACTCCTAACATCTAACTGGTCATCATTCAAAATTTATCGTCACAATCGATCAAGATATAAGAAAAAGAAACTTGTTGAAATACTTTATGCTGAGAATTCTATGTTGTACCAAAAATATAATGTTGAATAAAGCTTTTAATAATAATAATCGGTTCATGATCTCAATCGAAAATGTAGTAATGTCCACAACCCTATACTGAAAACAGTTTATATTCAAACTGTCCAATGAATGTTAAGTAATGCATCCCTATTTTTCAATAAAAAAATGGTTTTCAATCTTCTCTACACATACTTAGTAAGTCGGTGTGTTACAGAAAAGAATGCACTCAATACCAAAACTTAAAATAATCTAAAGACAAAAAGAAAACTTGAAGGAGCTAATGACTTTAAAAAAACTATCAGTGGAAATCATTGAATCTGAATTAACCTCAATGATTCAAATTGAATGGGATTAAAGCCACCAGCAGAACCTAGGTCATTATTATTCAGTTAAAACTCAACAATTTTGGTTATTTAATACCAGTGACATAACGTATGATAAGAAAGAATTTGTATTGTTGCTGACTGGAACTTTCCGAAATGGTGTCAGCTTGTCTTATTTTTAAAATTTGTTAAGTCAAAAAGGTTTTCAAATTGTGATTTCTCTTCTAAAGTATGTGCAAATTTCAAAGTTTCACAATGAAGCGATGAAAAATCAACTTTCTGCTAGTAAACGGTTATTTTTCGGACTGGTATTACTTAAGAGGAGAGGTACAGTTGAAATTCAAAGAGCTATTTACTCCCCACTATAGGGATTTCTCGTCAAAGCACTCTAACACCACCTCTCGAGAGTATAGGACCCATGACGTTCGGGTCTAGTGGCTGGCACGATCGCTATTCATTATCAATAAATCGGAATCGGATTATTTAAGTTTGTAGCTTCAATCATTCCGCACAACGATTATCAAATCTCATTCATGGATTATTATCTCAATAGAGCTGAACACTAGCACATTAGTCCCAACTTCGCATTCTACTACTAAGAATTCATCTCCAAAGCAATTTACTAGTGGGAAGATTACTTTTAATCAATATTACTAACCACTTTGGTGGAGTTTTGTTCGCTGATTTGTATCATTCAGTTGTGGAGCTTTCACCGTTCTTCTAAACAACATCATGAGAACAAACTTCAGATAGAAGTGAACTGTTCGAATTTCTATACATATAGGTCACAGCTTGTTCTGTAAACCTCGATCTCGACTAGTTATTGTTGATCTATGAGTTATATGTGAAGACATTCGAACACTTCCTTTCTACCTGAAATTTATGTTGATGATATTGTTCAAAAGAACGACACAACTTCCACAACTAACCTATCAAGTTCAATAAGTGAAACTTTATCAAAATCATCCACTACTAATCATTCTATTCACTTATCTATTCAGTGAACATGCCAACTTGTAATAATAATAATAATAATAATAATAATAATAATTTATCTGATGTTTGTAACGAAAGTAAAACTTCTTAATGGAATCATGAATGAAATGATTATAAAAAAAGAAGAACCTATCAAATAGTGTTAAAGATAAACAGTACATGACATCAGATAGATATCGTGTGTATTAGGAAAAAAAAAGAAAAAAAAGTTAGTTGCCAAGATAATAAAACAAAAAGTCGATAAGTATATATTCAGAGGGGAAACAAAAAGAACGTCTGAAAATGTCGATGATTAGATCAATTGAATAATCAATTTATACAGTTTTCTTTCGTCGTATATTCTCTTTTTTATGTATAATATTGTCTGATTATTTTTATATTTTGTCTTCTATCATGTCTTTTCTCCTCTTTTTTTCCTTCTTTTTTTTCTTTTTTTCAACCGAGAAAAAGAAAAAGGAATTGAATATGAAAATAATGTTTGATAATCACTTTATACCTTTTGTAAGGATTGTAATTGACTAGTCACTTTTAATGTACAAGCATCCTCTGTATGAAGTTACCTAGAATAGTGGTCTTGAGTGCTGTTAGAGGTATGAGGGCGGTTACCACTTCCCGGTTGCCCACACCGTGGAAGGGTTCTTATGCAGGTACCTGAAAAGGAAAGTGATTTAGAGATGGTCTTAGTGACTTGAGAGTGTGACCGCAGTGCCCAAGGGGCAACTTCTTGAGGTAGGTCACACACGACCTTTTTATGGGTAATTTTTGTGTTAGCTCCGTACTTGTTGAGACCTTACCGCCGGAGACGGATATCCATGGGATAAGGCGAGATGTGCATTTTTAGGGTCGACCTTTTCTAGCCCAACCCCTCCTTGTGGGAAGGCAGCATCGCTGTCATGCTGGTTGTCTGAAGGAAACACCTTACTGCTGTCACACCTCTGTACAGTGAGCAGTACGACTTCGCCTTCGGACCTTGGGTTTGTTGCTTTTAGTCTTACCGCTCTTCAACCAACCTGTCTGACATGGTATGACCTTGAGGAACGGTTGTTGCAGCCAGTATAGCTCGTTTGCTTCATCGCGATAGGCAAGCCCGACCACCACGTCAAGGTAGAAACAACGGTCGGGAAGTTACCTAGGTATTATCGCTAAATCATAATTAGTTTTAAATAGAGTTGAATAATGATTATTAGCAGTTAAACAATTTAGTCCTATTTTAAACTTGTTAAAATTGCATGAAAGAAACTAATATTCACTAATGACCATCAATTTTGATATAAAGAATAAGAATAAAAATATCAGTAAAATGGTCAAATAATAAAAGGAGTTTAGGCTAACACTAGTCAGAATCAAGATAATGTCATTTGTATCTTGAGCGAAATTTGAAGTGAAATGTTAGATAATGTGTAACTTATGATTAATCAAGTGAAATATTATGTTTATCTAGTTATTTAGTAAATGCATTACAACATGATCAATAGAATCCAATCGGCATTTTTTAACGACTAGATATGTGCTCATTAGTGAGTAGGTTCGAGAAGTAATTCTTGGAGTCCTAATGAGAAGCTGTGACCAGTGAAGTTGGATCGTGTTGGGTATGATATTAGATTCTTAAAATGCTTGAAATCAATGAAAATATATATAGTATGCAATCAAAAAGTGAATTTTAAATGTCAAATTACATAACACATTGATATTAAAGTATTTAGTGTCATTCATTGCATAATCAAGATTATTTAGTGAAGCTAGGAAAAAACCTTCACTCTTTCTCACTTTTACTCTAAATTTCAATCATAAGTTTCTCAACTTCATAAACAGAAAGATGGTTAGCGATTTCATTGTAGTTAATGTGAATTCATGTTGAAAACCTTGATCCTAACTTATAAACATATCTCAAAACGTTTTGCATTATAACAGTGATATAAACTGTATGCATTGATAACTTTAATTAACACACTAGCTTGAATCTTAAGATATATATATATATATATAAACTTAATATGCAGGTTAATTATTCAGATCAAATGTGTGATTCCATTATTTCACAGATTGAAATCATGAGTCAGTTGAAGCTAGACCACCATGGAAAACCTGAAAGCACTAGACGGCCGTTTCGTCCTTGTAGGAGACTCCTCAGCGGTGCGCATCCACGATCACGCACACCGCGGGATTCGGACCCAGGACCTACTGGTTTCGCGCTTAACCACTAGACCACTGAGCCGGCATCCAATGGTGTTAATGTTTAACTTCAACCAATCCACGAAGTTGCGTCACCGTACACCATTGTCTTCAGTGAGCTCATATCTCACAATAGACCTGGTTGAACTTCACTGGTAACGGCTTCTCACTAGAACTTCAAAAGTATCTCCTGAAGTCCATAGTGGTCTAGCTTCAATTGACTCATGATTTCAACCTGTGAAATTTCTAAAAATCTCCACAAACAACCTATTCTGATTCCATTATTATATAATTAATTTATAAACAGAATTTCTGATTGGTTGATAGGTTGTTCAAGGTCATCAGAGTGATGATATACTTTTACCGGTTAAATTAAAAGATACCTCAATCAAATAAAGAATAAATTCTTATTTATATTTTAACTATTAAAATAAATGGAAATTATTATTATATCTGAATGGATAGCCAAGTTTCACGATATACACTCTATATATCACTGATTAAATGAGATACAGAACATAAATTTCAATCAAGTTCATTGTATCTTTTTTGTTTTAATAAGCTTTTTTTTTTTAAAAAAAAAAGCGGGAATTGTTTTTTAAACGATTAAAACAAGATAAAGTTCATGTAAACAGTTATTCCTTATATTATATTGTGTTGTATTATTTGTGTGTGTCTGTGTATGTGTAGTAAAATGATTAATACTTCATTAAAAATGTCATTATTAATTAGTCAATAATTATTATGAACAATAATGAGGACAAAATGAAAGAAAACAGAATCTACTTACTATTGACCTATTCAATTCAAAATACAAAATTAATTTTATTAACAAAACAAATGAAGTTCATATTGTTTTTTTTTTTATTTAAAAAGAAAAAAGTAAGAAAAGAAAAGGGTTAAATTTGTATCGGTTCAAGAAAGGAATTGAGTTATATAGATAATCAGTAGATTAATAGATAACTCGTTTTATATTTGAAGTGAAAGATACTGAGTTCCAGTTCAACTGTGAGTATCAACGCTACAGTTCAGGTAAATTCAGTTTAAGACAAGTCTGAAATAAAACAAAACGTATGTTTTGAATTCTATCGTTAGCTACAATACAAAGACTTCCTAAAAACTTGAAATAGTCCTTACAAGATACACAAATGTCAACTCAATCTGATCAAAAATCAGTCAAGATTATCAATAATGGGAAAATTTAAATTGTTTCTAACCATTATATAGATATCATACCCGTTATATAAACTACAAACTAACTGAACTCATTAGCTCAGTGAACAATACGTTGGGTGTTCCGTGGAGTAAAGCACTAAGTTCTAGGTCTAGTATGAATATCAACAATTGGGATTTTTGTTACATGAATTAAAACAACATACATTTAAACAAACAATTTTGTTGTCAATTAAACTGTCATCAAGCTTTAATTTACAGTAATATTTATGTTAGAATGAGGAAAATATCAAACCAATCAAAGTGATTTATGAGTTAATGAATAGCGATCGTAAAGAATCAATTTATCCTATTGTTACCATTGACATATAAACTGACTTGGTAGGTTTACTGTACTACATATCTGTATATAAATATTATTGTGTATTAAAGTCCAATAAAGATCTAATTGAAAATAATAGTGTTCGATCAAATGTGCTTTTTTTAAAAAAAAAACAAGATGTTGGTTAATTCATGAATTTTCCATAGTCTAGTTTACTCTACGTTCTTCTATCAGTAAACCAGAAAAAAAAGAAGACTCATATTCATTCATATAGCTACAGAACTATCCATTTTATCGAACTTGTAAAAGGATACATATAGATTTCTAAGGGTTTCTTTATTGTTCTTGGTTAGAACTTAGGTTTACCGTTGTGATTGAAGGTTTGGAGTTATAGTTTAAGGAATGGGTTAATTCGTATGTTACCTACACCTGTAATTATTATTATTATTATTATTATTACTGAAATTATTCAAAGTACCATTGTGGTATGGGTTACTTATATCCATATAAGTAGTATATAACTGTAGTCAGGGATATAATGTATTTCAGTAGAAGATCGAGAACGAAAGAACGGAAACGGAAAGCAATTAGTATGAAAGTGTATGAACAATGAAATTCGAGACGATGGATTGATATTTTACAAATTAACTATTTACTATATGGTTCTCAGATTTTATTCAGATGCTCTGTAATTTCATGTCAAATACATTCGATTGTCCCCACTTGTGTTCTTGTTCACTATACCATCATTATGTTTAATGAATAAAGGTGAAGAAACATCAAACAAAATAATGAAAGTAAATGTGAATTACATAACTTAAGTTGGTAAGAATACAATACACATGGTAATACTGTCCTTTACAGTATGATTGTCTTTTATATATAAAATATCTTTAACCATTAGTAATACACCTGTGCTTTTATAGAAGTAACACGCATTCATATCATACATAACAACACTAAATGATAATCGAACTAAGTTGTATATAAACATTAACTTTCGGTAAACCTATTTCCAAAGCTTGTAGCTTATCAAAACATATAGTGAATAGTTCTAATATCAATTAATTTGAGTTAAGGAAATATTAGGATTTGTACTTTACTATTTATGTATGGTGAAACATATCGAGAAAAAAATGTTTTTCTTTCCAGAATTATTCCTCATTTTAATGTTCTAGTTATATTTCTAAACAAAGATTTAGACGAGTGTCAAGTAGCACGAAAGCCGGGTCCAGGGTTTCCTGTCGACTACCTTCAACCACCATCTAATCTCAATATATAGTGCACGCAGTATCAAGTCACCTAGACTGATGGCCACATTGCAACATGGTCGATAGCACTCGATCTGCACTAAATAAGGACTTGTCACACATGACATTGACACCATACAGTGATCAATCAATTGTGATTTAGACGTATAACTTAATTAAACTATAACAATTTACTTTAAAGTAAATATCGCTATGGGAGGGGGATAGTCAAATATATTCGAGTGCTGAGTGATCAGAAATAAAAAACAATGAATTAGTGAATATCATAGCTTAGTAGTTAAAATATGAAATAATTCATAGAACAGTTGTTCAGTGTTCCGTGTTATCATCGGGTTCTGTTAGTTCATAATGAATAGCTATCTTTAAAATTCAGATCAACAATCCAATGACAGGTATCAAGATTATTAGACTTCTATCTGAAGAGGAAATTAGGAAAAGACGTTTGAAGTGGGTAGGATATACATTAAGGAAATCACCAAGCTGCATAATGAGGCAAGCCATAACTTGCAATCCTCAAAGGAAGCGGAAAAGAGGAAGGCCAAAGAGCACAGTACGTCGAGAAATGGAAGTAGATACGAAGAGGATAGCCTAGGACAGGGTTGGATGGAGAGTGCTGGTGGGCGGCATATGCTCTTCTGAGAGGGGTAACAGGCGTAAATAAGTAAGATTACCCGAGTCCTATGAAATTTCGATAGCACAAATTATACGATATATTTACCGATGTAATAGCTTGAGAACGCTGAAGATTAACAAGCCAAAATAATAATTGTGACAATCTATATCATTGTGTGGTTTGTTAAAAAGACTGAGTAGGTATATAGAATGCTTTTGATTCTTGTAAACAAGAAAAGTGTCATGAAAATATCTACAATAGAGTGTAGTTCCTTTAATTGAGTGCTTAAGGTTCATCTATTCCAGGTCCCCAATAAATATATCGGCCAGAATTGGGGCAGACAGACTACCCATGGTGACCTCATTTCTTTAGCGATAAAATATTGTTGGACTGAAACTGTATGTTTTTGATACAGATGAACAGCAGCTGTTTAAAATAATTGTTCGGTAAAAGAAAGAGTTTAGGATATTGACATATAATTCCAGTCGTTTCTTCCAGAAAAATCTTTGTGAAAAGTGATGAGAAGTCGAAAGATACCATAATTTATCGGAAACATTTAAACTATCAAGCTTTTATACAAATTCGAAACTAGTTTCCCTACACTCTTAAGGATACACAACACGAATATAAAACTAGAAATTAGTTAATCTTTGGTGTGGAGGATTTATGGAGATTGTAATATTTCCCTGATTGAAATCACGAGAGGATATTGGCTAAACCACCATTGAAAACTTCGAAGAACTGAACGGTGGTTTCGTTCCAGCAGAATATTAGAAAGATCATGGATTAATTAAAGTTAGATATTAACATCGTTGAATAGCGGTCCAGTTGTCTAGAGATTAGGGTGATCGTACGCGAAACCGAAAGTTCTGGATTTGATTCTAGCGTACGGGATCATGAATGTTCACTGTTGAGGAGTTCCACGCTAGAACAAAACAGCCATCCGGTGTTACTAGGTTTTTAATGGTGGTCTAGAGCTAAGATCAACTTATGATTTCAACCGTTGACTGTTTTAATAAAAGTCATCTCCAAATGATGCAATTCTTTTTATAAAAAATATATATAAATTAGAAAATCGGCATAAACATTAAAATAAAAGGAGTATCAAAGTGATAAACAACAAAACACAGTAATCTATCATTAACCATATAGCTATGTAGATCAATATGTGGAATTCTTCGCTTAAACGTTTAAAAATTTCTCATCACCAACCTATTCATTTATTTCATGAATGCTCTACATTGATGATAGTGGGAACAAGGAGTACAGTATTTTTTTGTTTGTTGCTTGTCTGCTTCCGTACTTCTAGTTGTTGTTAATGTGTATGTAATTAAATGTTAGGAAATAACTGAAAAAGAATTTTTCAGCTGTTTACCCCCCTAATTTGAATTTTAACAAAGATGTAGGCTAAAATTTTGCACCTTGTATAAACGTATTGGTATATTCTTATATGTATATTTGTGCGTGGATAGCTCAAAGACTGGTACGAAGAGAGAGAGAGAGAGAGACAGACTAGACAGACAGTTACAATTTAGGATTTCATACTATAATTAATTAGAAATCGAACGGTAACTTAACATTGAATAATGATGAGTTTAGGGAAGATGATAAGTTCGTTGGCTACTGAAATGCAAGAGAAGTTTGGCACATATGAGAACATAATCTAAATCCAAATTGGTCCTTCATATGGAATAGTAATCTAGTATATTTCTAAGCTAGAGGTAGCTGACAAATCTAAATATAGGATTGAGATGCTGAGGGAAAACGCCAGGTTGTACATCGGCAATAACTGCCGTAGTTGGTACTGAACAGAAATGGGCTTTGGTCTGAACAAGGCTATAGGAGATGATTGCCATTATCTAACACGTGACCACTGAATCCTCAATTAGCTGACTGAGTGACTCTCCTCTGTGAGTAGACACCCAACCTTTGGATTCAAATCTCCAGTATTACCATTTCCCGAACGCCATTTATTAGCAAGATCATTTAATTGGCCCTAGAACTCATCTTTGTTGTAGTCTGTTCAGATGAAGGAGGAAATTACGGAAAGTTGTTATTTCCCAAGCCCATGTCTTCTCGCTTTGACAGGACCTTTTAATCTAATATCTAACCGTTAATGTTGACCAAATCAATTAGTATCATCATCGCTCTAACGCTTGATATGATCCCTACTCTACCTAACCCAGGCACCGCTGCAAAAGGGTCTCCAGATATGTGCAAACGAAACAAATTTTTCGAACCAAGAACTGAAGGACGAAGCTTTAGCACCTTACTCTGTACCTTATAAAGAAAGTGTTGTATATTACTTGACACGTAATTTCAGGACAAGATTTGACGTTTAATGGACAACTAAGTTAGGAGTAAGATAATAATTCGTCAGTAATACACTAAATGATGGTTATACTGATTCATAAATTGAACGAGATTGAAAACATGAATCTTTAGGTATAAAAATCAACGGTCGAAACGTTTCATGTTTGTTATAAGATCTGAAATATACCGATGTTTGTTGCATGTACAGTCATGAATGTGCATTGTTGAGAAGCCTTGAATTAGCAGAAACAACCTTTTCAATGTTCTCTCATGTTTTGTGACTCTTTGATGAAAGTTAGAGATTGGCGTAAATTATCTTTGAAACTATAACTTTATAGTTTACACCACGTACTAATCTTAGTTGGACAATAATTGAAAATCTGGAAGTACTGGACAGCTATTTGGGACTAGTTTTGAACTCTTCAACAGTATGCATTTATGACCACGTAACATGGATAGAATGCAGAGCCCTCAGCTCTCGAAATAAGGATTCAAACTTTTGAATACTGAGTCCATATATAATAGCTTATATGTCTAATTAATCGATCCGCTATGTTGTGCAATCATCTTTCAATAATATCGGTTGGCAATTGCTTTATAATGAATAATGTATATTTTGTAACAAAAATATGATTCGAACTATAACGTCCATTGGCAAAGTTCTGTAATAAAGAAACTCTGTAGTCAACTGATAGATATAATGTCAAATTAAATCAAATCGTAGGATACCTTAAGAGTTCAAACGCACTGATGTGTGGGTGAGAATGACAATGATTGGTTGTCTGCTTAGTCAGACGTGTAGATAGTCTGACAGGTGTCAAATGAGTTATATATTCCCCTATCCTTATAATTATTGATTGTTTATTGTTGTTGGATTATGTCGGTTTTTAGTGTGGAAATATATTTACGTTCTGGTCAGCTAATCACGTGTTGTTGATCTGAGTTGTGTTGACGCCCTGTAGAATAGACACTGGGAGGGAATCTAGTGTAGATATTCGCCTATGAAAATTAACGTCCCAGACGTGTTAATGTGGGAAACCAACCATTATAACACGCACAAACATTAATTTTGACTAGTTTTGTGCAACGAAAAAAAAACAGTATGTAAAAGAACGTAATAAGTAATTTCAAATATAGAAAGGAGTTTAATAAGAACAAAAATCAAACCAATGGGAGATACAAACAAAACAAAGAATTAAACAATGACAGGTTTAAGGTCAACAAGAACCAAAAAACATCGAAGTGTACAGGACAAGCTGTGAATTATATGTAAGGAAATTCGAACACTTCACTTCTACTTGAATTTTGTGCTGATGATGTCGTTCAGAAGAATGATAAAAGCTCCACGATCAAACTATCCAGCTCAGTGAACAAAACTCCATCAAAAGGTGTTTAATAAGCTTAATCCACAATTGAACGAACACATGATGTCAAGGATAGTAATAATAATAACAATAATAACTATTCATTAGTTAACTATTCAATCAAATAATAACACTTATAGTACAGTGATAGGAAATGTTAGAAAAGTAAATATATAATTAGAAATGTCAATATATATATATAGGACTATTATGGGGTGAAGGTCATATTATATTATACATAGATCATTTTTGCAGTTATCGAATCGACACATTCTACTTTTCAGTAAAGATTGATCATATTACACATTGTATTTACACAGTTTTTTTTTTCTAATGACAAGAAACTATACTAATCTTTGGATGTCCATGTTATGATATGGAAGAAATCTGCATAAGACTAGAACTTATGGATTCATCACTCCACTCCCTGATTGTGATATTAGTGATAGTGTGATTCAGTGTTTTGAGGTAGTATCAGACACATATCAGAATAGAATATAACGGTGATCCTGTTGTAGATTTTATCCACTTATTCACCTTGATTGGATTCCCCTTCTTTAATTCCTTATAATGTTATTATTTTTGTCTTTTTAGTGACGTATACTACTTTTTGTAACTGTTTATACCATAATTTATACTTTTTAAAATCAAGAATAGCCACCAGTGGTGTACAGCCATGCTACTTACTATAGAGACAGATTTAATCAGTAACATCACATACCTATAGTGCTATGTTATAAATAGATTAAAGTTGAAAATATTTACGGTAGGATGCCGATTCATTAGTTTATAGATATTGTGTTCACTGTGAGATATTAGATAAGATTCTATGCATGTGGTCATGAGTGCGTATTACTAAGGAATTCTGTACCAAGATGACAAGATTATTTGTGATAAAATGAAAACAGACCACTTTCAGATTATAATACAAAAACATAGTCGTGAATTCTAAGCAAAAAGATAACAAACTACTAGCTATCTTCCTTTCATAAGAAATGTAACTCAAATAAGCAAAACAGAATCTTATTTGTAAGGATCTGAATATTCTTATTGTTGATATTAAGGATTGTAAATTATCTGTCACTTGTTGACATAGATTCATCCTAGATAGATTGCCTTGATATATTGCCATATAGTCACAAAATGTTTGATAGTAACTAAATAAAAAAATGAATGACACACCCTGTACTATTTTTAAATGTTGAATATTAAGAAGTAATCGACAGGAAACCTTAAATCTAAGTCTCATGCCATTTAGGAATCGTCAGGAAGGTCAACTTGTAATCTTGAGTCAACTGAGTATATCTGATAAATTCCAACCTGCAGTGCACAGCTCCATAGTTTGAGACATTACCATTGAGACATTCAGGTCACGACTGACCTCCTATAGAACTGAGATGTATTCACAGTTGGTTGATTACTGAGTAGTGACCAACGTCGTATGTGTCAACTTCATCGTAGAGCTGATGAAAATCCATCAACCCGAATCCAGGATTTCCTACCGATTACCTCCAACTACCCTATATTTGACACTGTTTACTCACTAATCTTCGGATTTCTATATTAAATATTAGAATAAAAAGACATGAGAAAAACATTGTTGTGCTTCAGTTATGCCTTTCATTTATACTACTTTAAGTAGGTGAGTAAAGTATACTGAAATTTATACACAGTTACATATGTACAAAAATATACGACTCCTTCTCAACTGAACAAGTTATTCTATCATATTTCCAGTTGTACAAATTCAGCTTCAAATAATGAACCACAAAAAAAACTTCAAGATTATACTTCATCTACATAAAAGAAGACATGTGGAATCTAAGTGAAGAAATCAGATTTACTAGTATAGGGGTTGTGAAGATGATTAAGTTTTTGATTGAAATCATGAACCGATTGATGTTAAACCAACTTTGGAAACCTGGAAACACTGGACGGCCGTTTCATCTTGTTGTGGGACTCCTCAACAGTGCGCATCCACGATACCGCTCGCGGGATTCCAACCCAGGGCCTTCGGGCTTGCGCGCGAACGCTTAATCTACTGGACCATTGAGCCGGCGTCCAATGGTTATAGTGTCTAACATAAACCAATCCACGAAATTGCGCGACCAACTTCCATTGTACTGAGGTAGATACCTGTCTCTACCCGACATGGATCCCGCGAGCGGGATCGTGGATGCGCACTTTTGAGGAGTCCCACAATAGGACGAAACGACCGTCCAGTGCTTCCAGGTTTTCTACGGTGATCTAGCTTCAATTGATTCATGATCTCAACTGTTTAAATCAATATTTAATTACTAAAATGCTTAAAATTTATAAATATTGGAAAACTAAAAAAATACGGAATACAATTTATAAATTTGTGAGAGTAACCTACAGGATCTTGATATTTGAAATCAAAGAACTAATTGAATACTTGATACTTCATGTGAGGCAATAAAGTATTTGTTAAATTGACTCCTAATTATCATTTCTAATACTGATTTCTAAGCGTAACTCTTATTTTTAAGGATAATACAACCACTTAATCAAACTTCATAGTCTCTTTGAATTTTCACTTTATACATTGTAAGAACGTTTACAGACTTAAAACTGTAAAGCGTAAAGCAAAGATGGATAGTGGCTAGCAGTGGAGTGGAGGTCGCGCGTTTCATCCTATTTGGGATTCGAACACACAGTACCGTTTGCTTCAAACGCCATTGCGTTATCCACTTAGCTACTGAGTCTTGATAGCCACTTGGTATTGTTTTCAAGTAAAACAATACTAAGCGAAATCAAACTTCACCCCATTGAACAAGTAAATGGCTATCAGGACTCAGTAGCTAAGTGGGTAACGCGATGGTGTTTGAGGCGAACGGTACTGGGTTCGAGTCCCAGAGTGAATATCAACTCTGAGATGCAGGCACATCCAGCTGACGAGTTCCAGATAGGATGAAATGCGCGTCTTGGATTCCACTGCTGGCCACTATCCATCTTTGCTTATAATGTTTGTGAATTAAGGCTATATCGAGGTAATACACACAGTATGCGCATATGCCAATAAGAGGCTGATCAATTGCACTCCTAATCATCAATGGAAAGATTCAAGTAGAACAATATCAAGTGAAAGTAGAGCGTAAAGATTAAACTATGAAAAGTACTATTGTTCAGTGAAATGATCGACATTTATTAAAATATTCAATAAATGTTTTGAAATTACCGTAGTTAATTTTCAGTACATAGAGATAATGACTTATGTTGAAATAAAACAATAATTAGTAATGGAAATAGATTTGAACCACTGTAACCATTAGAGTACTTTTCAATAATCTATCATTTATATTTTTTATGATTTTATCCAACTAATGAATGAATTGATGAAGAATATCAACTCTGAGATAATAAATACTTTAAGAAAAGGAAAACACCTATTCAAGCGAAAAAGTAACAATCAAACCAAAAGAAAAATAGCCTGTTGAAGGTTGCATGTTTCCTGTGAGCTGAATGGTTTAATAGTTATGTTGCATGGAATTGACTTTCTGGATGGCATAATCAGCACGTACTGCAAAAGGGTATGCTGTTGGAATATTTCTCCATCATAATTGACTAATAGCTTGTTCTATTATCCTGGAATATGTTTGATTGTTGTCTATAATTGTTTGATCCTTGTTTGCATGCTCTTCTTCACTTTCGACCTGGTCTATGAACTAGAAATTACCAACTCTTCTACATATTGGCTGGTAGATTTTATCGACTTCAATATGTCTATTGGTTAATGGTTGACTTGGGTACCAGATTTCGGAATAATCTCTGGTTTCCTTTGTTTTAGTGACGAACAACTCCAAAGTCAGAGATTATGTTGGAAGAGAAAACAATTAACTTTTTTTTGCAAAACGTTATGTCCTACAAGTTAGATTATATAGAGGTAAAACTGGGAGTTTTATGGAAGAATGAAACTCAGATCTCTTAACGGTCAGTAGGTATATAGAAATTAACACTTCTATCAAATAAATAGCTAAAAGGTCAGAGGTGAAAAATTTTTTAGAACACGCAAAAAACATGTAGACAACATTCACACAATAATAGGCAACAACCAATCGAATTCTAGGTCAACAGAATAACAAGTTATTGATCAATTATGATAGAGAAATATTCTCTTTGAATTACATACTGATATTGTTGTCAATAGTTGAAATCATAAGTCAATTGGAGCTAGAACATCATGGAAAACCTGGAAGCACTGGATGACTGTTTCATCCTGGCATAGGACTCCTTAACAGTGCGTGTCCACGATCCCGCCTCTCCCCGCGAGATTCGAACCCAGGGCCTATGGTGATTTCAACTATTGAAATTCATAAAATATCCACAAAACCCCTCCTGATAATAATCATCTGCTCACTAGTGACTGACTTCAAGAGACTCCTGGAGTTCTAGTGAGAAGCCGTGACCAGTGGAGTCCAACCAGGTCTGTTGTGGAATACCAACTCACTGAAGACAATGGTGGATGGTGGCGCAATTTCGTGGACTGGTCGAAGTCAGACATTAACACCGTTGGATGCCGGTCTGTTCAGTGGTCTAATGGTTAAGCGCTTGGTGCGAGACTGATAAGTGCTGGGTTCGGGTCACGCGAGGCTTGGTCATGGATGCGCACTGTTGGGGAGTCCCATACTAGAACGAAACAGCCACTGACTGCTCCCAGGTTTTCCATGGTGGTCTAGCTTCAATTGACTCATGAATTCAACTATTGAAATTTCTAAAATCTCCACATAATCCCTTCTGATAACTATTAAAGTATCCAGCTAACAGAGAACACAATGCTCTACATCTAGATGAAAATAGACATAAAACTCAAATGATTCAACAACGAATTATCACATCAAAAAGGTGAATTCAGAACATACAAAAAAAACTCAGACAAACAGATAAGCTAAATAAGAATAAATGAGTGAAATAAATTCACTTGAATAGGTTTCTCTGAAATGCTTTTCATTTATTTACTCTACGAATGTGGTGGGAAAAAAAGAAGATAATTGAAGAAAAAAGATGATGTGGAAAATAAAAGTAAAATAGAAATGGTAAGTGAAATAGTGTGTATTATTCCCCTGTCCTTCACAAACAAACACAAATATATCACTAATATATATATATATATACTTTGAAAGGGAAGGTATCATAAAAGAAAGGAAAAGTAAACAGACAAACATTCGAAAATAAAAATCACTCCATGAGAATTATTGATCATATGGTTCTGCTGATAATAATGCTATAAACGAAAACGATGTAGGTAAGTGATTATGTGTGTATGAGGATGGGTGGGTGCATGTACACATAAACATTTGTATGAATATCAACTTGGAATTGCAACTATTGAGTGCTTCAAGTTCAATATGAGTAACTAGTTATATACTACAGTAGTACTGTCTATCAAGAGTAAGGGTTAAATAAAGTGAGAGTGTTATCACTAAATATATTAAACGATCATCTTCAAAACAAGTTAGATATTCAAAAGAATAAGATATTTGTGATGAATAAATAGATTCGACATAATGTACATAGCTTTTGATAATGAATGAAAATCTATAGATATAGTATTGATCAAAGTTGGGTAATAATCCACAGAATATGATGTTAACGTTTATACACTTATTAGTAATTCAATATTACAGGGGATCATATGTCATCTAAATAATTCAGTTGCAATAACTATGATTGAAATAATGAATGTTAATATAGTAAACAAATACTCAGTACCTTTGTGGTGCGTGCTACTTATATTGATATAAGTAGTATATGATGCGAGTCAGGAATGTAATGTCTGGCAGCAGATGTGAAAGATCAGGAAAGGAAGAGCGGGAATAGAAAGAAATTAGTATGGAAATGCAAGAACAACGAAGTCAGAGACAATTATTGAACATTTTGTAAATTAAGTATTATAGCATGGTTTTTCTCTTTTACCAAGTAACTCTGAAATTTTGTGATTAATACAATACGATTGTCCCCACTCGTGTTCTGTTCACTACACCTTTGTAAAATATGAAAACTATACATTAAATACAATATTTACACATCATCCTTCAGTTGTCCTTCATGATTCTTTCAATTATGTTCTCATTACAGTTTATCTCTATTAACATTCCTGTTCCCTTCAATTCGATCCTTTTCATCTTCTTCTGCTAGGCATTCAACTTTTGATTGATGTCACATACTACTTATACCTGACAATATAAGTAGCGTACATCACACAATAGTAGTAAGAATTTCTGAATGAAGAATCAACTTCGTCATGTTTTTTTAAATATACTACACTGATGAATATTAAACAGTACAAAACGTAGATCTGTTGATAAACCACCAATCATTTAAAATGTCACATTAACATATGCTTTGAATCTAAGCAACAATATAATAATTCTGACTAAATTATTCAATACTATAATTAGAGATACTATCTATGTAAGATGATTGACATCACTAATTATCCCATATGCCAATATTCAATTGAATAATAGTTCTTTACACTTGTATACTTTAAAATGTTCATTAATGAATATAGATTTTGATAAATTATTATTAATATCAGATGGGTTTTGTGGATATTATAGTAATTTCAATGGTTAAGATCATGAGTCAGTTGAAGCTAGACCACTATGGAATCCCACAATAGGACGAAACGGCCGTCCAGTGCTTCCAGGTTTTCCATGGTGGTCTAGCTTCAACTGACTCATGGTCTTAACCATTGAAATTATTATTACACAGAAATGTTTATATCAGTAATTCAAATAAAATCATGATAATAATCACATACCATCACAATCAGCATCTTGAATCATTCGACGTACTTCATCTCGTGTTGTTTTAACACCAAGAAATCCAAGAACAGATTCTAATTCAGTTTCAGTGA
The DNA here is from genome assembly GCA_944470405.2 of Schistosoma mattheei. Taxonomy (NCBI): domain Eukaryota; kingdom Metazoa; phylum Platyhelminthes; class Trematoda; order Strigeidida; family Schistosomatidae; genus Schistosoma; species Schistosoma mattheei. Next base: position 12,126,957 of record OX103950.1, read on the forward strand.
TTCGACCATCACGATTAACATCGAATAGAATGAAAGCTTCTCGGAGATCTAAAGTGTATACAATTAATAAAAAAAATAATACAATAATAAATTTAAGAATCAGCTTTAATTATGAATACTGATTGATAAATAGATAAAAACAAGCATTAACTTTGTGAGTCGAGATAGAATGTGGCTAGCAGTGGAATCGATGACTTGTCAGCTGGTTGTGCCATCATTTCAGAGTTAATGTGACTACCTGGACTTAAGAGCTAAGTGGATAACACAAAGATGTTTGAAGAGGAAGGTACTGTGTTCAAGTCATGGAATGAATGTAAACTCTAGGGTTGAGGTACATCCAGCTGATGAGTTACAAATAGCATGAAACACAAGTCATCGAATCCACTGCTGGCCACCATTTTTTTCCTGTTTAAAATGCTTGTGACTTAAGGCAATATTGAGGCAATCCTCACAGAAAGCACATATGCTAATAAGAGACTGGTCAATTGCAGTCCTAAGTGTCCATGGGAAGATTCAAACAACCAAATGCACGATGAACTATTTACTTTGTAGAAGATAAGAAATCTTACAACGTATATACACTCATTAACGAACAAAACCATTAAAGCGAAGATATAAAATGGACTCTAAGTTTTTTTTTTGCCGAATAAAAATTTTAATCCTTCATTAATAAGATTTGATTAAGTCAATTGGAATGAGTAAGTCAATAGATATTTTTGAAGAGTCATGAATAAGAATGACAGGATTTACATCTAAGATTAAGTATAAAATACTATTCTAAATAGCTGTAATCAATTTTCAGTTATCACATTCGAAATCAACAAATATAGGTCTTTAATAGTTAAGATCATAAGTCAATTAAAGCTAGACCATCATGGAAAACCTGAAAGCACTGGATGACCGTTTCTTCCTACTGTGGAACTCCTCGGCAGTGTGCATTCACGTCCCTGCCTCGTGAGATTCGAACCCAGGACCTATCAGTCTCGCGCGTGAGCGCGAGTCAAAGAAGAATGATCAATTGTTGAAATGTATATGTGTAAACCATGAATTGAAATGGTTGTATAGAATGATAAGTACAAATAATTATATCATTAGCTAATCAAAAACCTTATTCATAATATTTGTTTAATCTTTTTTTCTGCTATGAACAAATCATTATGATTTAATGGACATGGAAATAAGTTGTGTCAATCACAAGTTATCTTTGAACGACACAATGTCCTTATATAAACAATCATTTACATTTATATATTATGCCTGACGGACTGAACAGTATCAACTGATAACGATCAGTCTTATCGACTATTTATGGAGATTGTTTAAAATTATATGACATTCATCAAGATTGATCTTAGTTAGATAGCCATTGAAAGTCAGAAATTATTAGACAATAGTTTCGTCCTATTATAGGACTCTTCAGCAGTCCATGTTCACAATCCCATGGATGATTGAGCCTAGACATGTCAGATTTTGCAATGAACATCTAACCCTTTCGGTCGCTGAGCTGATAATGTTTTGTGATGTTACGCAACCAACTTTCAATGCCATTAATTGCCAACTAGCTCACAATCGATTTGGTCGAAATTAATTAGTTATTGATTGTTACTGGAAATCCGACCGTTGTTGCTACCTTGACGTGGTGGTCGGGCTTGCCTATCGTGATGAAGCAAACGAGCTATACTGGCTGCAAAAACCGTTCCTCAAGGTCATACCATGTCAGACAGGTCGGTTGAAGAGCGGTAAGACTAAAAGCAACAAACCCAAGGTCCGAAGGCGAAGTCGTACTGCTCACTGTACAGAGGTGTGACAGCAGTAAGGTGTTTCCTTCAGACAACCAGCATGACAGCGATGCTGCCTTCCCACAAGAAGGAGTGGGGCTAGAAAAGGTCGACCCTAATAATGCACATCTCGCCTTATCCCATGGATATCCGTCTCCGGCGGTAAGGTCTCAACAAGTACGGAGCTAACACAAAAATTACCCATAAAAGGTCGTGTGTGACCTACCTCAAGAAGTTGTCCCTTGGGTACTGCGGTCACGCTCTCAGGTCACTAAGACCATTTCTAAATCACTTTCCTTTTCAGGTACCTGCATAAGAACCCTTCCACGGTGTGGGCGACCGGGAAGTGGTAACCGCCCTCATACCTCTAACAGCACTCAAGGAAATTCGAGAATTACTTCTTGAAATTACTTATAAGTGGATAAATGATTATTACTATCCTACGAGGATTCAGTCAATGGATTTGGTATACGGTAAAATACATTCTAACCTCCCCCTCCCATTGTTTTTTACTAATAAAGTCATTATTGTATTACTAAACATTAACTTTCATAATTAACCAAAGATAAGTGAGATAACGAACTTCATCCTTTACATATTGTAGAAAGTTCATACCAAATAGGTAAAAATTTGGCTTTATTTTAAAGTTAATGATTAAATTACACTAAATCTGTTCTATTGTAATTTAAGATTTTACATTATAAATATGAGGAAAGTCATAGTAATTCATAGGAATCAATCATTTTTTTGAATTTTAGTTATTTCCCTAGTCAAATGATCACTTAGAAACTATGGTTATACTTTTTTTTCTTTTTTACATAATCGATTTTATGACATAACTGATTGAATTAGGTATTTGTCCATTAACTATTATTATTATTATTATTATATTATTATTATTATTATTATTATTATTATTATTGTTCACCTGTAATACTAAACTCAAACATATACATTATTAGTTGACTAGTAAACATTTGATTAAATATTGATTTCTAATTCTATTGTAAGACTTATCAATTGTTAAATTTCATTAAAATCATGAATTGATCTAAATTAGATCACTTTTGAAAACCTAAAAGCATTGGATGGCCATTTCGTTCTAGTATGAGACTCTTTAGGAGTGTGCATCCAAGATTGTGCACGCTAGAATCGAACCCAGGAAACTTCGGTCCCAGGTGCGAACACTTGACTTCAATAGTTAATTAAATCATGATAATAATGAAGAGGCAACTAGAAAAACAGAATAATTTAGTTGCTAATGTTTCAGATTATCCTATTGTTGATATTTTGACTGATATTTGATCGGTTTTGGTTGACATATGTGCATATTGTCCAGATTACTTCGATATAAACATTATGACAGAAGTATACATAGAGTATATGGAATATGGCTAACAGTGAGATACAGGACGCGCGTATCTTCCTATTTATGACTCATCGGACGAGTTCAAATACATCCAGAATCGATGTTCACTTCAGCATTCATCCTAAAACTACTAGTGAACATAAATATACCGTTATGGATTAAATATTGTGTAGACTAGCTTACCACTAGAGACTAGGGGGAATTGGACAGTTTTTTGTCCTAGTATGGGACTCTTCATCAGTGTGTATCCACAACCTCGACACGAAGGTAATCCAGGTTTCACAGTAAAACTTAACTATTAAATAACTGAGTGAAAACTTGACCATTCACATCTTCAACTTTAAACAATTTATGATATAGAACAACGGTCATCCAATGTTGTAGGTAACTACTATCTCATTCTCAGAAAGCCTAAACTACAGTGGTCACAACTTCAGAAACTTAAAAAAAACGTTTTACGAAGTAAGCCATTACCGACGATCGAAATTCAAGGTTTAACTCTTGATATCGTTATGCATGAGCATTGATGAGAAGTTACATACTAAAATGAAGTAATTACTCACTAGTCCCTAGTTTTCAATGGTACCTATCATCAACCTCAATTGAATGTCATCTTCAAACTAAACTATTCCTCATTCAATAAGATTATTAACCAGTTAACTATTGATTTATATATATATATACTGCTAGGTTCGAAGCGGTTACGAGTTCACTTAGACTGCGAACGGAAACAAAGACTCGGTGATGAAAACCAATAAGCTAGCTATTCGATGCGTCCCAGCCCCGCTAACTAGAAGAAGACGTCCAAGCTTGGAATGGGGAAGTATATTCTGAAAAAAGCGAGAAAACTTGCGATAACAACAGACACAAACCAAAACACATATATACAGTACAAAACCGTCCCGGGAAGAGTTACAAAAATAGCATAGCCATTCTAGACCTATTATTATGAATCCATCAAGTAGATATCTTAATTCTTCCAGTTACCAACAATTACCTTGGCATAATTATTATCTGATGCACTTCATCTTCAAGTTGTTTTATGAATCGTTCACAATTAATTTTAATCAGCATCTGCATCCTTATTATTATCTAACAAACGACCACTTGACTGGTATTGATTCTGTTACTATCAATATTATTATTACTATTTATAATAGTAGTTATTATTATTATTGCTCTATTCATCTTTTTATCCAGTTAGCAACAACAGCTTTTGTTTTCAAATAACAATGTGAAAAAAAAACAAACAGCCGAGGTGAATAAACCGTTGTTCGGAAGTTTTTTTAAACACATTTTGCGTAATTGTGACTGTAAACAATAAGATAAATAAATGAGTAGTATGTATGTTTATTAGCATACACACACACACTCATGCACAACAACAACAACAACAAAAACAGCAACAAAGGTCAAACAAATTTAATTTATTAGTTCATATGACACTATTTAGTTTACACTGATCAAGTTCCATTATAAATCAGATTTTAGTACACGCCACAAAAAAAAATAACGTACGAAAAAACTTAATAGACTGTTCACCCCCCCACACACATACACACATAGATACATACACATTACATATATAAGCCATGAATTATGTATCGAACTTGTAGGATGTTAATTATGCAATTTTTGTTTAAATATTGGCACATTTTATCATACTACTGAAGGGTATGTAGTGTTATACAACTTTTCAGTATAGTAGTATAGTATTCATTTCAGAATGTATTATGAAAATACTATTCACATGTTTATAACATATTTTAAAAGTATCAATAATTTTTTTTAGACCATTAAAACTAAACAACAAAACAGAAATTATTCGTTATTATTCATGGTTCAATAATGCATAAACCGAATAAACACCTATTCACTATTCAATTGATATTTGTGTGTGATTAGCATTGTAACTGCCTCAACTGGCTTGTTGTGGCGGGGGTGTTGTTTACGATGTTAAAAGGACGAAAAGTGAATATTCGGTGCTTAAACCGGGCCGGTGGACACAGTGAGTCTACCTAGGGGAGTTGAGAAACCCTGATTCCAAACTAATGGTGCACATGGGCTCCAGTATCCTGAAGGAACAAATGGCGTATGAACCAATTGTTGATCATCGGCTACCATGAGACTGCATCTCCTTACGATGCTCCACTGACTTGTGGATTAGACCTTTAGGTCAAAGGCTGGGAGTGTGGCCCCCGAAGAAAACCACCTGCTTCGGTTTGAGCACCCGGGCAGTATCATAGCTCTCATGTATATCTGGTGCCCCCTTGTACCAATATTTATGTGTTCAAATAAAATAATAAAATAAAACATTATAACTATTTATTGAACCATTTAGGAATTAGTTGATAAGAGAAGATCACAGAAATAATCATATTAACAGGTATTCGATTTGTGTTACTGATTAATATAATTTAACAGTTAAAAAATCATTTTGCTGTTAAAGGGATATGTAAAGATTGCTGAAATTTCACAGTTTACATCAAATACTAATTTCAATTAGATAATCTTTGAAAACGAGGAAACATTGGACAGAGTTTTCGGTCCTGACACAGGATGACTCCTCAGTAGCACGGTGCATATCCACGAAGCAAAGACTTTTAGTTATCGAGATGAGAGCTTAACCTTAAAACGACTGGGTCAGCATTCAATGATTAGCTTCTTCAATGTTTTTCAGGTCATCTTTGAGATGACGACTTGACTACTTTGAGTAGAGTTCTCATTGTGAATTTAAATAAACAAGAGAACTATTTAAAATAAATCGACAACGTTGAAAAACTTATAATTGTCAAGGGTTGGCCTTAGAATATATAACGAGGTCAACCATTTGTAAGCGATCGAATATGTATATTTTGTTGCTTGAATTTCGGAACCGATGAACCTGATTGTCAAGCTCAGAATTAATGAAAATAGTTTTTACCAATCACCTATGGATTTGAAAAACCGGTAGTAATCAATGGCTTTATAATTCAGCGCATACACAATACGAAAAAAAACATTTAAGTGATCTTATTACAAATACCAGGTTTTTAGTAAAAGTACTGAGTTGTAGAGACTGTTAGGGTTTTTTTAATTGATGATGAATCAATCGATGTTAGACTACAGTTGAAAACCTGGAAACACTGGACGGCCGTTTCATCTTAGTATGGGAATCCTCAGAAGTGTGCATCTACGATACCGCACCTCTAGACCTTTGAGCCAGCATCCAACGGTGTTAGTAAGGGTTTGTGGATGAGAACTTTCGAGAAGTCCTGTACTAGGACGAAATGGCCGTCAAGTGCTTCCAGGTCATCAATCACGGTCTAACATAGATCGATTCACGACCTCAATAAAAAAAGCCATGATAGTACTCAACAATATATATATATATATATATATATATATATATATATATATATATATAGTAGCTGTGATAAAGACAAATTAGTTTTATGATTTCAAATGTAATTCATAGGTTACTATGTAAAATATAAATCAATCCCAAAAAGAAAGTTGGATCATATTGGTTAGAAATATGCTTAATTCAATGAACTATAATGGTTTCTGCAGAACTTGAAAAATTATGACTTGATTCAGGAATTTTAATGTAAACACGACGAAAATGTAACGTAATATTAAATTTTTTAAAAAAAATGGATCACCAGTTGTAATTTAACCATCCTCCTTTCACTTTCAATCGAATAATGATTATTATTATTATTATTAAAGGGATCCACGACAAGGATTTTATCTATTTAAGACTAAATATACAAGCACAAGCTAGCGACTATTTGGACTCAGTACCTTACAAAAAAAAGGGCATTGACCATTTGAAATGAAAGTTTCAGTGTGAATAATAACGCTGAGATGCAGCAGGTATGTTTGTAGACAGTTGACAAATCTCGAATAAGATGAAATATAAGTCCTAATTTCTATTGATAGGCCACTATTCAACTTGAATAAATTGCAATCGACTAAAGATTCATATATATATGTCACTAGAAACTGATCATTTGTAAATCTTAACATTAACAATGAGAAAATATAAAAATAAACAATAAACGATATTTCCTCTGCTTTTGTTTACTTTAATACCTTGTTACTATAATAAGTATTCTTCTCTGTAAATTATCTATTATGATGATATATATGTCTGGATGTATATAGGGCAATAAACAAACTTAAACAAGTAAGGATATGTCTTCAACTTATGGATTTATTGATTTTCACTTCCAACTATTTCACTAAGCAGAATAATGTGTTAAGAAATATCAGTATCTTTTGTGAAATATACACTTGATTAAGTTCAGACAATAACAAATCGATTCATATAGGTGAATGAAATAGATTTCACAATTATAAAATTCTTTTTTTCTTTTTACTGTTACTTGCTTGTATCTTTGTAAGTGTATATACATATACATATCTGTTGCTATGCATTTGTTTAGAATACTTCATTCATACAAATAAATGGAAATGGAAACTATTAAATGATAAGCAGGTATTAACCTCTAAACCGATATCGTTTATATGGAGAATGTCACTAAACATAAACAGATACTTATGTATATATTAAACCATTTTATAATCTAATATGAATATTGACTGAAATGACATTCATATCAGTGATAGCATACACATCTGATAACATATTGTTATTAGATTTTCAATAATTAATTGACTTTCCTTTCGTGTTCAATTAATTATGAGTGACTAGATATTCCATAGTTCACATCATAGTTAACAGATCATTGAGAATTAGGAAAACAGTGAACAATTAGCTTGTCTAGGTATAAGACTCCCTAGTCTCACCGATCAACTATGATTCAGTTGGTCATCGAAACTAACATCTTCACGACTGAATATATATACAGGACATTAGACAGATTTCAAGATGATTCTTAGTCAGTCAGTCAGTCACTCAGTCAGTCAATCAGCTACAACGTATAACCACGTACGTATATGCATCGGTCCAAGTTGCTATACCTCATTAGCACAACAAGATGAACACCGAATTCATAGAAGCAGTTATTTCAATGGTAGTAATGTATAAAAGAAAGATTGCATATAAAGATATAATAAAGGAAGAAAGAATTAGTTGGTACACACAAAGGTATAAAGTTATTTTAATTTCACTGTTTAAGAGAAGACAGAAAATGTATAAAACGACGTCATTGTGGTCGATCCTGAGCCGTCACCAAGAGTCTCCAACTATTGGTTACGATAGTCACGTGGACCCCAACAAAGTAGTCTGCATCTACCAACATGGTTCAGACTAGAAGTTAGTGACTTTATTGATTGATGCCATGTTTTGGTTTGGCAACCCCTACTTTTCTTACAACCATCCCCAACACTAGACAGCATTGCGCTTCATGGTAATCGGTGTTCAGGAATACATAACACATGGCCCAACCATCTCAATCGATGGGGATTCACAAACTGACAAACTGATTTACCATCATTCCTAGTACCCTGTGTCTTACTTCACTAATACTTACCCGGTGATCCCAGAAGATGTGAGCAATACTTCTAAATCATCTGTGGTCAAATCCTAGTAACTTGCAAGTATCTTCTACTCTTAATAGCCACGTTTGGCAGCTGTAAAGTAGAACAGAACAAACTACCGCGCAGTATACTCTTCCCTTAGTTGATAGACAGATATCTCACCTTCGCTATCGGCCTATGCTTCGCCGCGAAGGGTAACAGACGTAAGTCAGTAACTACTAATGACTCACGTTACCCATGGTCAATAGCTTAAATGTAATTACATTTATTCTATTAGTTAATAGAATTAAAAATAACTGGAAGCTAATATATAAATATATGCTTAAAATGAAACAGTATAATTATTTAATAAATAAGATAACTTTTATTATAAGACAATGAAGACAAAAGTGTAGTGTGGGGACGAGCTTAAAGCAACCTTGATAAATCCTCGACTAGTTCTTAAGTCAGTCAGAAAACAATGATATTGAGAAAACTAAACAGATTTTATTTAATTAATCAATTTATCAAAGTTCTCTACAGGTTACTCTAACTGCAAATTAAAGAAAAAAAACAATGACATAAAAATTCGCAACTATGGATACAGACTGTCTGTTTGAACACCTGCAGAGACCCAAATATATTTCCAAGAGATTCCACATTGTTCCTAATGTGGGTTTAGTATTGAGGATAAAGATTAAGGATTAAGGACTAGGATTTACATCATAAATTGATATTAACTATAATGCAAAAAAAATGCTTAAAGTAATCATTTAGAAGAATGAATTTCAGATGAAAATCTAAGAATTGAGGAGTTGGTATGGTCAACACTATCATTTTAACTCCATGATGGTAATAAGTAATTTCCTACTGACAATTTAAAACGTTTAGACTAAAACACAAAACTATTTCTCCTGGTCATTATATGTGATAGTTGAATTTTGTGGAAAAACCCAAACACCACGTTCTCAATCATGAGTGACATGACTCTACACAATACTTTTTTTCATAATAAAAACTAATTAAAGGCAACATTAAGAATTTATCAACAAAAATTCATGAGCTTTCGCTGTGAACTACTAAAACCATAATCAAGAAGGTAAAAGTATTTATAAATAGTTGTCTACTCAAGATACTCAACATCCATTGGCCGGATATCATCAGCAACAGCCTTCTGTAGGAGAGAAAAAAACAGCTTCCAGCTGAAGAGGAAATTAGGAAGAGACGTTGGAAATGGATAGGACATACATTACGCAAATCATCAAGTTGCATCACGAGGCAAGCCCTAACTTGGAGTCCCGAAGGGAAGCGGAAAAGAGGAAGGCCAAAGAACACATTACGTCGGGAAATAGAAGCGAATATGAAAAGGATGAATAACAACTGGAATGGACTGGAAAAGATTGTCAACGACAAGGTTAGATGGATAGTACTGGTGGGCGGCCTATGCTCCTCCACGAGGAGTAACAGGCGTGATTAAGTAGGTAAGTCTCGCTGTGATTCACAAAGATCATGCGTCATCACTCTCTCTCTACCCAATAGTCATGATGAGCAACACTGAAGAGTTACATACTAGGACGAAACAACTGTCCAATACTCATAGTTTTAAATAATTCCATATATAAGAATAATAGATGACGAACTTTCAAAAGAAAAAGGCGGGATGATTAACATAACTTGAAGTCCACTTATATTCATCATTTGAAGTTAGCAATCAATAATAAGAGGACAGAAATCAAGAACGAAATGGTAACAAGTGTTAAATTATAAATTTATTATTTTGTTTTGTACAAAAAAAAGATGAAGGGTTTTCGTGGATACTATAGTAATTTCAATGGTTGAGATTATGAGTCAATTGAAGCGAGACCATCATGGAAACCTGAAAGCACTGGATGGCCGTTTCGTCCTGCTGTGGGACTCCTCAGCAGTGCGCATCCATGATCTCGCCTTGTGAGATTCAAACCCAGGACCTATCAGTCTCACTGTTGAGGAGTCCTACAAGAGGACGAAACGGCCGTCCAGTGCTTCCAGGTTTTCCATGGTGGTCTAGCTTCAATTGACTTATGATCTCAACCATTGAAATTGTTAATACTCACGAACATACATAAAATATCATAATCTGTTATTAGCATGTATAATTTGAAAATTAATTTTGATCATGAAAACTGAGAGGATTAGACAGTTTATTAATAAGCACTTCTTGGGAGTGTACACTCATGATCACATAAACAGAATTCAACTTAACGTTATTTACAGATCTCATTATATACCGAGGATGATATCACTATTCAGTTATTGAGTTGAAATTCGATGATCTATGTCTTGATTTCCAACCTATACACCGTGATCGCTGAATGTTATATAAATGGATAATTACTAGATTCTGAATTGATTGATTTAACAAATTGTGGTTGCCAACTAGCGATTCGTTCACTAATTAGTAACAAATATTATCGTATCTAATCCTTTGTGGTACTCATATTTCATAGATCAAGCTACCATGCAACCAATTAGATCAAGTGTCTCGTCATTGCGATGTACTTTGTAAGGTGTTTGATTCAGAATATCTCTTATTTAGTATCTGTGTTTAAACATATTATTTATATTTTAAAAAAACATTAAGTGATCAATGAGCAGTGAACAACCTTGTGTATATTTATTCCTTGTTGTAATATGATTACTAGTCTACGTAACTCGATATAGCATACACTATGTTTTGGTTAAAGGCACTGGACAGGAAACCGGCTGCATTCAGACATTGTCTAAAATATACTTTATTTTAAAGTTGCAGTTTGCATGGGATTGAAGTATGTAATTTGTTCTATACATTTAAACTATTTCTATTAGATTTCGTTTTAAACAACAATAATAATAGGAAACATAGTAGGACTCATTCGTAAGGGTTCTGATTTTTTTTCTTTGTTGGTACTAAGGATTGAATTAGACTAATCTGTGATACCATATATTTATGTGTATACGTGGATATTGCCAATATATGCAAGTTTTGACATATCTTCAAACTGTGATCAAGAACGTAGGTATCGTGTTATTTGGGATTCATCATCTGGATGTATCTATATCCCAATATTAATATTCACACTGTGACTTTAAACCAGTACCTATCATCGTTACCTACTATACTGTTAATTTCATATAGCCACTTATTCAACAAGTATGAAGTTATTATAATAGTCAGTTTGTGCTATTCCGTTGTCGATACTCAAAACTTCATTGATTCAACTGATGAATCGCCGATAAGACGAAACACCTGTTCTGAATTCCACCGTTAACCATAAATAAAGCAAACAACTCCAGAAACACAAGAATAGGGGTTTTAAATATCAAGGTTTGCATGTTTATTAAATACGTTTATTGTGATTACTTTTACCATAGGCTACTTTGTACATCGTGCATTCAGAGAACAGGTTTATTTCATTCATATATGAAGGTAGTATACTCGTTGTTTTAAAAAAACGCGCACATAGATAGATATCTCTATCAAAGCTGGTTAAACAGTATAAAATTGGCATCGTTACATACATAAAACTTGATCCAAAACATAACAAGACAACAGCCATGATAGGTATACTAGTTATACATAAATATATGTCGGTCAAGATAGAAAAACCCACATGTTTCTCTGATTCGTTAAACATCAACTAACAAACTAACTGTCCTGGATAATGATGATGGTAGAACTAGTTTTATCCCAAGAGTAAGATGAGAAAATTAAACAGAAGCGACAAATCAAGAAAAAAATAACTAGCCAAATTATCTCGCTTACTTAAGTTGCCTGAGTGTATATGTGTGTGGTGTAATTCATTATCAGAAATGCCACATGTTTAATTCATCAGCATCTCTTGGATTCACTCTTCTCTTTGTGTTATTACTTTCTGTTTACAACGTGGTCAACAGATTTTCACTTCCAGATCATCACATGTTTTCCTACATATAACATGATTACAGATGGTATGTCTAAATGCTATATATACACATGAATTCATTGTTTTATTTGTGTTCAAAAAAAAAGGAGAATTAAAGATTTGTTCTAATGGATTTCGATGGAGAAACAAGCAAATAACAAACTAACTAACTGATAGTCATAACAATGAGTGAATATAGAAGTTAGGGAATATCACATCAACTAAGACGTAGACGACACCTGTTCAACTTTTATCCCAGATACACAAACACTCGGATACATTTGTGACGATAGAATATAATATTTTAGATTCAAATACAAACAACAAGATGAAATGATTTAATGTAAATAAATTCAGTTTTGAAACCAACTGTTGTGTTGCTATTTATTCACATTTCATATCATTATGATGATATGTAGGAAGTGATTATTTATTAATCATTCGATTATATAGGTTCGAATCCTACCTAATCTACTTTAGTCTGTAGAGTAATATCACATGTCTTAAACAAGACAACTATGGATAGTTAAAGAATGAATGAATAAATCTGTTAATTACAATAACTCAGAGTAGTAGATAATCTCTTGAAATACAGCACTTATTACGGACTATCAGCTAGCAAAAAGTAATTGGCAAGAAACCCAGCTGGACTTAGGTTTCGTATAAGTTGATATATTACTTATCAGCAAAGAGTCAGTGTGATCTTCGGGGAACTGATGCTCTATGAAGGACAAGACCACGGAATATTTCTAAACAATACACGTAACATTGAGTCAATTAAGCTAGTAGTCACACTTCAACTGAATTGAAATAATTCGTTCAGCACTGAAGGGATAAAGAAACATGACACAATTCAATGATATTGTGGATTTGAGTGACGTGGGACTGAATCACACAAGGATGATCAGTGCCATTAAGATTAAATGTACAGCTCTTTGACGAGTGCCAACTAGCATGAAATATAGATCAAGCCTAGTTGTCTGTTGATTACCTCCAACTACCTAACATATCAACGAAGTGCATATGACGTCGATACAATCAGATTAGTGACCACACTGCAACGCAATCAATAGACAAACATGACGGTGATCACTTACTCAACGATCAGTCAGACTGGAGTTAAGTAAAGAAAATGAGGAAATAGTCAAAATACCATCATAGTTTGGTTCCCAAATTATCAGGAACATACTTCTTCAGATTTCACATACAATAGAACTTGTGATCTCTAGATCCTACGATAGACAAGTTCATTTAATTAGTACATTAAAATTTAGTAAATGGAACTTTTCAATTTCAGTCAGTTTGTTATTGAAAGTAAGTAACCAACATTTCATGTAAAATAGTGACATTTCACATCAAACCCAATTCTACATTAAACCTAATAATTCATTACCTAAATATAATTTAATGTACTTAGTTACAGGTCATATTCTTTGTGAGGGCTAGTGATACTATCCGGTTGCCTAAACCGAAGCAAGTAGGGTGGGGTTCAAACCTGGAGGTGAGTGGCTGAAAGTCAAACTGCTTCACAACAGAACCATTGGTTAGGCATAAATAATATCATTTCAATTTAGAAGCATGAATGAAATAACTAATGAATTGTTAATTCATTGAAAAATAAAGTTTCTGTAACTACGAACGAAGATAAACTAAAAACGTCCCATTTGAGAATCGATATCTACATTTCATATCGTCTATGACTTAATGGCATAAAGGTTAAATGTTCACGCACAATATTCGAGATCCTGAATTTAGTTAAGTATACTGACATAGTGAATGTGCACTTCTGAGGAGTCCAATATGATAATGAAACAACTATCAGGTGCTTTCTGGTTCTCAGTGGATGTCTAACATTGATCAGTTCATAATTTCAGTAATAGTAATAGTAATAGTAGTAGTACTCTTCTAAATAGTATAACTTAAATATCTGATATCAGATATACAGTTTAATGGTTTAGAGTAATTTTGAAACTAATATCTGTCTGTTTGGTGACTTTTGATGTCTAACCGATTAGTTGAAGGGAGAAAAAAAGCTTTATCTTGTTATCCTGGTGATTTCAACTGTGAACATTGGAGAAAAAAGATATATATATACGCTAATATGCACAAGTACGTATATATACAATTGTTTATGCATTGATAAAAGCAAATGTATGTAACGGTGATTGAAAGACAGAGAAATAATCATTTAAACAAATGACTGAGTACTAGAGTAAACAGGTGATATGCCTTGAATATATCCGAAAATAAAACAAATACAGTAATGATAAGGAGTGAATAAAAGAAAAAAAGTTTTTTTTCATTGTACGAAAAGCAATTATAGACCATCTAGTTTAGATAGTTCGATTAGATATGAACCAAGATTCAATGGTTTACAATAAACTTCAACCTAATTATCTCTACGGGCCTCCTATTTTAATAATAATAATAATAATAATAATAATAATAATAATAATAATAATAATAATATGCTCACTAGTGATTAATTTCAAACGAGATAAATCAGGGAGTTCTAATGAGAAGTTGTAACTAGTGGAGATCGACTATATTTACGATGTGAGGCAGTTACCCATCAATGGGAATGGATAATATTTAGATAATAATGGGGATCAACTGAACTTAAACATGTAAATCATTCGATCCAAATGCAGTGATTTAAGCATTCACTGAAAGTTCCGGTTGTTTAATAGTTTTTTTTAATTTTCAATAGTATCTTATCAAGATCAGTTCATAATGTACATTTGATTTATAGGGAGATTAAATTCTCATCAATAATGTAGATAATATTATTTTAACATTAAAAATTCATTCACATAATTCATTAGAGGAAATATATAAGTGAATAACTAATACCGATATGGATGAAATACACCTGTGTATATCAGTTAAAGACCAGTTGTGATGATCCTTAATGATACTATAGTTGATAGAAGAAACTACCTTCAGTTCACATAAATTCACAGGTATATTACATGAATTTTCTCTTTAAAATCAAACTTACTATAACTATATCTAAACATGTATGTCATAAAAAGTATATGAAAAGTATAGGAAAATAATGAATTGTTACTATGAGAGTCACGAAAATTTCAGATTGTTTAATGAACTTGTTTTAGAAAAACGAAGAGAAAAAAAACCCAATTCGAATAGTAGGCGTGTTCATATGTATGTTTAAGTGGGTACACGTGAGTGTATATGCATGCATGAATCTCAATTATCTGGTCTTTCATAGCATATTAAAGTGAATGCAATGCATATACGATACTAATTTGCAATATATTGCGTTATGTTGGGTGCCCTTCTTATAAGTGGGTCCAGCCTTGCTACTTGAGTGAATAAGAAACTGTATTGTAGAACCTGAATTTAGAAATATGCACAAACTCATTCATGAATGTAGATTTGTGTCCCTCAGAAAATTAGGCTACATTTCCAACCAATAGGGTATATCGGTCTCTCTTAGGTAATGAAAACAAAGTTAGACCGATAGCATCCATTCATTAACATTGCTTGGATATCAACTGGCCTTGAACTGATACCTCTGATTAGCACAGAGTAACACTCAACACTGATGAAAACATTTTCGAGACTTTATATTAAATTATCGTTTAATACCTACTTTGAACAGCGTGATATGTATTAGGCACTACAAGCCAATGTAGATAATTGAATTAGACTGAAATCATGAACCGACTAATGTCAGACTACTGTTGAAAACTTGCTAACAACCAATGGCCGTTTCGCCTCCGTATGGGACACCTTAGGAGTGCGCATTCACGATCCCGTACTCTGCAATCGAATGCATGACCTTCAGTATCTTGCGCGAACAATTAACCTATAGATCGCTAAAGCAAAATCCAATGGTGTTAGTGAATTTCATAATAAGCGCCAAAAACTTGTTTCTTTCAGGATTTCATTGGTGGTCTAACACTGATCGATTTATAATCTCAGTGAAACTTAACAATCACCAGGACTTATGCTAAAAATTATCATGTACTCACTAGTGACTTACTTCGAGAAGCGATTCTCGGAGTTCTAATGAAAAGCCATGGCCAATAGGGTTCAACCGTGTTGGATGTGAGGTAGTTACCCACCGAAAACAGTGACAGATGGTTTCACAATATCGTGGATTGGTTGAAGTTGTACAATAACACTGCTGGATCCCGGTTCAGTGGTCTAGAGATTAAGCGTTCAAACTCGAGACCGAAGGTCCTGGATTTGAGTTCCGAGCACGGGATCGTGGCTGCGCACTGATGAAGAGTTCCATATTAGAAAGAAACGGCGGTCCAGTGCTTCCAGGTTTTCAGTGGTGGTCTAGCTTAGATTGACTCATGAATTTAGCTGTTAAAACACTATAATTTTCACAAATCCCCATACTGAATTCTTTATGGTTAAATAAAATTATGTTCAGTCTAATGAACTGTTTGTGGTTTATACAATAATTGTAATTAATTGTTGGAAACAATGGGTGAAATCAGTTACAGTAATGAAAATTTTTCAACTTCTTATCTCTGTCTAGGTCTTGAATTACGGTATCCCGTTCATTTCTCATTATCATTACTACTACGAAATTATTTTGACAAATTCGTTATTCATCTAGTTGTGCTAATGTGGTATGGTAAATTTGGCTAATGCAAAACCACATCCGATTTTATAATGATCATGATTGATTGATTAATTGACTGACTGAAATATTCTAGGTTATTTAAGGTCATTAGTGCACACTAATCCGATAATTCTCAACTAGGCTTAATCGACCATCTAGTGGTTTATTTAACTAGATGACATGCTTACTGATTAAACAACAGGATAGTTGTCTTAAATAATCGAAAAAAAAACCTGAGTAAATCTATAGAATATCCATTTTTTAAATAAAATGACATACGATTGAATTCTTAGTCATGAGAGTCAACACAATACCTTGATCTTATTGAATAGTGATAGTGCAAAACTGAAGACGCTAGTAATTCAAGGAAGTGTGTTGACAAAACTATAACAACACCACTAACAACATCATATCTTATAAATTAACTAGTGTTAATAATGATCAAAGAGATAAGAGATTGATGTAGAGACGACTCACCGTTATCTTCCATATGCAATATATCACCATTAAGCATTTTGTATTATCTTGTAGTATTGTTGACCAATTGTCCTTTTTTTTCAAGAACCACCAGAAAGAAATAAGAAATACAAATCGATGAAACAAATTTTTTGGAAGGAAACGTTTTGTTGAAGAGAATAAACAGTTTTTTGTTTTATATGTGAATAATTGATTATTGTACTGAGATTGATTTTTGGCGCGTATATTCAATTGAATGTTTTTGTTGAAATTATTCGTTCAAAATGGCTGGAAAAAAATACAAACAGAAAAAAATGAAGGGGGGGGGTAAAGAAAATTTTTTTAAATAACAATTAAATTGTAACATTTTTAAAGGTAGATTTACAAATGGAAATATAGATGAGTTACAATTACAATCCAGAACAGTTGACTGAAATGATAGAGACGGTATGCAGGTCAGATAGACAGATGCCTTCAATGATATCATATTGTGTTTATGGGCTTGATGACTTATAGTTGTGGAGATTTAATTGTCATTTTTTAGTGTTTAATTCATATTGAAATAAATTTCTTAGTTATTATTAGTTGTCTTATATAGATCAAGAGGTATATCCTGGAGTTCTAGTGAGTAGTGACCAGTGGAGTTCAACCAGGTCTGTTGTGAGATAGTAACTCAATGAAGACAATGGTGGATGTGTTGCTCAATTTCGTGGATTAGTTGAAGTTAGACATTAACACCATTGAACATCGACTGGCTCAGTGGTCTAGTGATCAAGTGCTCGCGCGCGAAACCAGTAGGTCGTGGGTTCGAATCTCGCAGAGGGCGGGGTCGTGGATGCGCACTGATGAGGAGTCCCGCGATAGGGTGAAACGGCTGTCCAGTGCTCCAAGGTTTTCTAGCTTCAACTGAATCATGATCTTAACCATTGAAATCATATAGATCAGTTTGCGATCTTAATAAAATTTAACAATCTCCATAACCTTATATTGATGGTTATTATATGTTCACTAGTGATTAGGTTCAGGAGGAAATTTCCTTAGTTCCAGTGAAAAGCCGTGATCAATGGGGTTCAACTGTGTTAGGTATGAAACAGGTACCCACTGGAGATGATGGTAAGTAGCAATGCAGTATCTCCAATCGATTGCAGTTAGACATGTATGCCATCGGATCTCAGCCTAATAATCAGTGGTTTAGAAGTTAAGCGTTGGTCGCAAGAAGTGAAAGTCCTCCGTTAGACACACACTTATGAAAACTTCCATACTGTGACGAAATGGCCATCCAGTGCTTACAGGTTTTCAATGTTTGTTCAACCTACATCGATTCGTGATCTCAATAATATTCCGCAAGTGTTATATCGGTTTGCTTTTGATAGGCTTGTTTGTGAATGGTTATCTTCACAAATTTTATTGCTGAAAAACTAAAATCCTTATCTCTACATAGAGTGGGTGCTGAAGATCCTGTCTAGAATGACAATGAAAGCTTCTCAATTATAAACCACCCAGAACAAAAAATAAAACAATACAAAACGGGTAGCTTTCGTAGTCTTTACAAAATACATGATTTATAATAATTAATTCAGTTTTGATAAAACAGTTTGCATGTATATGTTTTAGACAATATTTCTGTGGTAAGACAAATGGAAGTGAACTTAGTTTTTGTTATGAATAGGCAAATTATTGAAAATCATGAAGCACTGACTAGTTGCATCATCATAAATGAACATTTATTAGCAGCACATACTCGTGACTATATACGGACTCTGAAGCTGCTGGGGTCGAATTTAATGGTACTCTATAGTTCTGTTACCTTAATTAAAGAGAAAGTCTACAACTTTTCAAGAGATGTTAGGTTGAGTGAGTATAGACATGTCACGTTTTCACATGGTCAGACAACTGGTGAGAAATTACAAGAGAGGTAAACTATCGGATGAAGTAAATTATGTGCCTACATGACCTAGTTTGCATCAAATTAAAACATATTACAATAGGATTAGATAAGTAAACCTTCTTATTAATTTCAGTTTTCTTATCTGTGCACTGAGTTTGATACAACGTAGGAAATATGTGCCATAATTAAACCGGACCACAGAACACAACATTCACAACTTCAAACAATTAACTATAAACATACTACTACTACTACCGAGGTGGGATTAAAACAGATAAATTACATTTAAGTTAGTTATCAAATTGTGAATGGAACATGAAATGGTGGTTATGTCAAATATTGGAAGAGAGATTAACTTTAACATATAAAAGAATCAATCAATTGTCCAAGGAGAATACCAATCTGATTGGAACTTGGAAAAACGTAGGTATCAATCTTTTAAAGGAACAAATTGTTTAGCAGTAATATGTAAGAAAACAACTTACCTTCTCAATCAAACAGAAGAATTATTAACAAATGAATTGGTTTGTTTTCAGAAAGGAAACAAAAATAAACTTCAGTTACACTAAAACTTTGTAAATTCACCACTTATGTGTCTGGAAAAACCATTATTTGTAGCTCTTCTAGGGTTATTCCAAGTGATATTACGTCCTTGGTTTCTCTAACCGGAGTGTACCTGGGTTCGAACTTGGGAGTTAGCGGCTAAAAGTCTAAGACCTTAACCATTGAACACTTGCTCCACAATATAAGAACTAGATATATTTTTTCAGTTTAAAACGAATAGACTTGGGGAGAAAATTAACACACATTCTAAGTAAATAGAAGTTGATAGAAAAGAAGTATTTGTGATTTCAATATAGATAGAAGTGCATTGATATTGTAGAACAGTGTGGTTTATTTGTTAGAGTACCTGACTTTTAGGGAAAAGCAGCAGTAAGTAGTGGATCACAATATTGTCCCTTCATAGATAATCTTCTCAAATCTCTAGATTCTCTCAATAATTAAATATTTCAGTAAATTTTACCAGGTCAAACTTGTTTCAACTTATTAGTACTGTATGCTGACTGAAGTGGAACGGTGACCTAGTAGTTAAGGGGCTCGACTCTCAGCCGCCATGCCCACACATCCAGGTTCGGGCCCTCTCACCTACTTTATTATGGGCAACTGGGATAGCAGTATCACTAGTCCCTCACTCTTAGAGAGTGGATCATACTCAAGTACCTGGGGAATGAGTTAAATTTAAATCTAAAACGTTAATTGGATTATGTAATCTTACATATTTTATAAGGGGTACATCAGCTACACCAACCAAACTATAACAATCAATGAATATGCCAACAGAAAATTCTGTTTATTCTAGGCTTAGCGCCAGCTAGTACTCATCTCAGTAAGCTGTAACTGTGATTTTGAGGGAACCAATGCTTCTTATAGGAGTCGAAATCAAGTAACTCAGTTTCACAGTCTAAAACGCAGGGACTGACTTCTTGTACGATTAACATGTTTGCAGTTGATTGACGACCGAATATTGACTAACATTAGATATCGATATTGTATTCTATACATGATAGATGAATAAATACCGACTAGTATTCAAGGACTAGGCGTGGATACAGCGCTTTGATTGAACCAAAATGAGAGATAATTGCTTGACTACGAGGATGTCTTTATAAAATTACCATTCAAGCAAACTGCTTCATGAGTATACTTACATCCATGTTTGTTATTTACAATGCACTGCCCCCAAATGACCTGGTACGGCCGAGAGTAGGGAGAGTTACCTTTCCCTGTCGAAATGCTCTCAAGTGGCCATGTGCATACAACCATTACCGAGGAAGTCCTACTCATTGCCTTCTCATAGCGTGGGTGTTGTTTATGCGATTGAGAGAACGAAAAGCGAACGTCCGGCGCCTTAATCGGGTTGGTGGACATGGGGAGTTCACCTAGCGGAGTTGGAAAACCCTCATTCCAAACCAATGGTGCACATGGGCTCCAGGATCCTGAGGAAATAAATGGCGTATGAACCAATTGTTGGTCACTGACTACCATGAGACTGCATCGCCTTACGATGCTCCATTACCTTGTGGATCAGACCTTCATGTCGAAGGCTTCGGGCGTTGCCCCCTAAGAAAACTACCTGCTTCGGTTTGGGCACCCAGGCAGTATCATAGCCCTCACAAATATCAAGTGAGATCTGTGTGGCGCATATGTATTTGATGCCTCCTTGTACCAATATTTGTGTTAATTAAATAAATAAATGCATTATGAATATTAAATAGTTCAATAGTTTAATAATCTCCGTGTTGGGGCTGGGATACTGTCCAGGAACCCAAATCGAAGTAGGTGGTGTTCTTCGCAGCCACCTCCCGAACCCTTGGCCTAGAGGTCTAATCCACAAGTCAGTGGAGCAACGTTAGGAGATGCAGTCTCATGGTGAACATCAATAAACTCATAGGCCATTTGTTGCATCAGGATCCTGGAGTTCATGTGCACTATTCGTTTGGGATCGGGGTTTTACAACTTTCGTAGGTGGATCCTCCATATCCACCAACCCGGTTACAGTGCCTGATATTCATTTTTTTCCTCTCAATTTCATAAACAACACCCCCACCGCGAGAAGGCATTGAGTAGGACTTCCCTGGCAGTGACTTTATACGCGTGGTCGTGTAAGAGCATTTCGAGAGAGAGAGAGAGAGAGAGCACGGACTCTCAACATCCTTAGCCGCACTAGGGCATTTGGGGACACTCTTTCTGTCTCTCTTATTGGTCTCAAACGCTTTGTAAGATAAGATTGAAGCATTGACTTGGACAAATGTTATAAACTGGATTTTATGAACAAAAAGGAACACTGGGATAACTACGACATTACCTGTACTTCGATTATTGATTTCATAATGGTTAGATAGTGACTATTATTGAGAAACTTAATTATTCACAAAATCAGACTTATTAAGCATGATAATGTTCAGGAAACTCCTTCTACAATAATCACTCATGAAGTTGTAAACTATGCAGCAATCTTATTCATCTACAAAAAAATGTCCCATTCTAAGAGTACATTATACATATGACATTATCAATCACAACTTCCAATAATTAGACTTTATATTAATCAACCAACAATGTAAACTAAAAACGGAAAGTAAAGAGAGAATGAGAGAGAGGGAGGGAGGGATGGAGATGAGGGTTTGTTCCATATCATCCAATTTTATCCAATTGTTAAGTAGTTTCTATTTATTTATTATTTATGTCATTCAGAATTGTAAAATAGATTTCTTCAACATTTATCATTCCATACTTTAAACAAATAAAGTATCATTTGTACTTCTAACTAAAATGATATAATGAGTGATCGACGGGTTGAGACGATATATATATATATGTTCAACACACACACACACACACGCACATACACATATTTCGATGCACAATCAACCAATGAACTAACTAAAAAGATTAAAAGGAAGTAACAAGTTAAAGTGTCAATAAAATCTATGTATTAATCAAAGACTAATAAGTTGGAGAAAACAAAAAAAAAAAACTTAGAACAAGTCACATTATTCACAATCAATTCAAAAGTAATCTCGTTATAGATATATACTGTCCTCCTTTAGGGATATGCTGATGATCAAATTACTTATTCAATTAAAGATTAAATGAATGAAACAATAAGTTACAAGCAAATTGGAACTCGGATAATATTTCTATTCGTTGAAGTCGTTCCACACCATTCTCTCATAGAAAGATAACATTATCAAGACAAATGACAAAGTTATAGAAATGGTAACATTATCCCCCTTTTCTAACCAGTGTCTTCAGTTATAGGAGAGGGGAAGAATCGTTTAAAACGATAGTTATTTAAGGAAAACAAACACAACCCTAGTACAACCAATAGCACGATTTCGCGTTTGGACCTCAGAGTACTGTTTTTAGTCTTAACAGTTCGATATACTTTATTGACATAGTAGAACATAAAGGAACAAATGCTTTTAACCAATATACTTCGACTAGGTCTTTATGTCAGACAAGCTCAAACACTATGTCAAGATGGTGTTTGGAGGTAGTCAACAGGAAACCTTGGAGCCGGGTTTCGTGCTACTTTGGACTCGTCAGCAAGGTGTACCTGTAGTCTTGAGGGAACTGGTGTTCCCTGACGGATTCGACCCCATGTAACCCAGCTTCAAAGTCAGAGACGTTACCACCGAGCATTCTGAGCCGCGACTGACCTCCTGTAAGACTGAGATGTAATCACAATTGAATGATCACTGAGTGGTGATCCATGTCATGTATGTCTGATCCTTCTTAGTGTAGATCGAATCTTATCGATGTCACTTACGGTCACGGATGATTAAACAGAAGAATGTTTCAAATTTATTCCTTTCTAAAAGAACAAAGTCCCTTTAATGCTTAGATTTAAAAGAATTCAAGAAATCTAAAAAGCAGTAATCAAGTGATTATCAAATATTCAGGTAACAGATTTATCAATTACAAGCTACAAAAGGAAAAGGAATAAAACTTTTCATGAGAAGAAAGTCACATCTGCATCAAATATCAGAAAAATTTGTTACTATTTTTTTTTATTAGAAAAATGATACAGTCTAACAAACTTATGTCATTTAAATGAGATCATGTTTCGGGATGAAAAATGGAATGAAAATGTGCTTACAATTATATGACAATATAATAATTCAGAACAACTATCAATCAATATGAAAGTCATAAGCTTCAATACGAACGTCAATACACTTCGACTGTACACAACTGAAACTTCAAGAGGTGACACAACCATCATTAAAAAGATACAAGTATTTACAAACAATTGTCTACACAAGATATTCAATATCCGTTGACCGGATATCATTAGTAACATCCTACTATAGGAGAGAACAAATCAGCGTTCATCTGAAGAGGAAATTAGGAAAAGATGTTGGAAGTGGATAGGACACATATTCCGGGAATCATCAAATTACATCACGAGGCAAGCGCTTACCTGAAATCCTGAAGGGAACACAATATGATGACAATTGGAAGCAGATGTGAAAAGGATGAATAGCAACTAGAAAACACTGGACAGAGTTGAATAGCGAATGCTGGTACGCGGCTTATCCTCCTTCATCAGAGGTAATAGACGTATGTAAGTAAGTATAATAACTAGTAATATACACACATATGCATGTATAGATCAGACGACTGTAAACTTTGCCTTCTATAGTTATCATCATTCACTAATCTTGATTGAACAATGTCTAAAGAAAACTCTGTCTAACAATCAATATTTCATGGAACGAATGATTTTTATAAGACTTGAACTCTCTGTTAACCAACTTCACATCCTGAATACCAATGACATGTTTGAACCTATAGAACTTAACTCAGAGTATAAAGCTAAATGACACGGTTTCAAATCAATTCAGTTGATGAAAGTCAACTAGAATGAAATAAATTCTAAACTTCATTAAACATATATACACATATGCTTTCATTTATTATTTATTTCTTTAATTCTACAATATATAAGTTTTGTCATTAGAAAACTTTTAGAGTGAGTGAGTGAGTGAGTGAGTGAGTGAGTGAGTGAGTGAGTGAGTGAGTAAATGAGAGAGGAGACAACATATTTAACTATTTGATTGTATAGAACTTATACACTTCTCACCAATCCAATTTTATGGACATATGATATTCACGTGTATCTATATTGATGAACATACGGAATCACTGTTATTATTATTATTATTATTATTATTATTACGCTTATATCCTTATTAATTTTGATTATTTCACTAAGAATATTAATCTCTATAATCCTATAGGGCAAGTGTTTTGTGACATTAGTTATCTAAATTACTTTTAGTCAATCCCAACTAACTAACTCGTTAGGTAGTTAGTTAATCGTGCGAGAAAACAAATGACAAATACAATATAAATATGCGTTTGTTGAGATTGTTTTTGGATAGTTTGCATAACACTTTTATCATAAGGGAGAACTTAGTTAAAATAAACATGGAGTAATAATAATAATAATAGTGGTAATGATAGTAACAATAAGGATAAATAGTCAAGATGATAAAAACAAACAACAGAACGTTGAGGAGACTAATTTTTCTCTTCTTTTTTTTTATTATTTAGATAGATTAGTTCATTTGTTTTTGTTAAAGGATTGAAGTGAAGAAAACTGTTATTTTCATTCATTCATTCACTCACACACTCACTCATCCGTTCATTCATTTATTCAGTTGTTTATTATTTTTTTCTTGTAAGGAAAAGCAAAAACGTCAAAATTATTGAAGGGTTCAATAATGATTCAGATGGAAGTAATTGAATGAACATGAGAAAAAAAAGAAAACGAGAGGAGAGGAGAAAAGGAACTAGCGCATGACTTGGTGCTTGAGTGCTTCCGTTTTTCCTTTTTGGTTGTTGTTGTTGTTGTTGCTGTGTAAAAGTCAAATGATAGAGAACAAACAAAAGAAAGTTTTAAGATTTATTAGATCAATATATATTTCTATTGAACTGAACATAAAAATTGCTGAAAGTCTAATTATGTATGTGTGTGTGTGTGCATATATTATCTATGTGTGAGGAGGGGCAATGAAAATTTAAATACTAATGTATACATACATATACATGAATTTAGTATCAGCAGTGAAATTTAATACGCTCATGTTTTCATTATCGTTTAAGACATGTCAGATGGATGTAACTATGTATCCGAGTGGATATATACCGACAGAAATTGTTTAATTTCGGTTTCTAATATTAATATCTTAAACAGAATTCAAATATTAACATAATGATAGTCATATGTTTTTTTCCCATTTCCGATGAATCGGAGTCTAAAATAAAATGGAACAAACAGAATAAAAGATTTTGATTGAAATCATGGACCGATTAATGTTAGACCACCATTGAAAACTTGGAAGCACTGGACGGTCGTTTCGTCCTATTGTGGGACTCCTCAGCTTCGAGGTTTTCAATGATGGTCTAACATCAATCGATTCATCATTTCAATCAAAAGCTGAAAAATCTCCACAACCACTAAACTGAGAATAAAATATGTTATATTTACAATTAGTAAATCAATAATAAATCCAATCTTAAAAAAACACAACAAGAATAACCTTGTTGAATGTGATGCAATTACCAACCAATAGTATTAGAAGACGGTTGTACAAAATTACGAGATGACTAAAGTTACATATATGAACCAGAGCATATCAACTCAATAGTTTAAAAGTTAAGCGCTTACTGTATAACCTAAAAAAAATCAAGGGTTTAATCCCCTTGTGTGAATAAGTACTCCTACTGAAGAGTACCATGCTAGGATGGAAAATCTGTGCCATGAATCTCAGTTTTTAATGTTTATCTAGCCGAAAATCGGTTGTAAACCGTTAAATTATTTTTGTTATAAAATGCCGACAAATAAGTTTTCAAACTGAATATAAGTCTACTAAGATGTATCATATTAATTTGAGGCAGATAGTAGTAAAGTGTGAATAATACTTTCGTTCGGATCTCAATGTACTACACTCATTGTAAGCATAATACCATGAATACTTATTCAGTACGTATACCTCTGATACAATGAAACATCGCCTTCATCAAAATATGACTAGTTATTAACTATTGTATATTGATTTGTACATAAAAATAGAGAGCATTGTTTATTAATGACAAAATTCAAATAGGTTTATTACAATCTAAATTAACGCATCAGTATAACTGTCCATTGAATAAGTGATATTATGCAGCAAAAGATGTAGAATTGTAAAGTGAAGAATTGACATATAAGGTTTATATGATAAACCTATAATATCAGAAGGGGTTTGTGGAGATTTCTAGAAATTTCAAAGATTGAAATCATGAGTCAATTCAAGCCAGATTACCATGGAAAACCTGGAAGTACTGAACGGCCGTTTCATCCTAATATGGGACTCCTCAGTGTTGCGCATCCACGATCCCGTACCCGCGAGATTCGAACCCAGGACCTATCAGTCTCGTGCCAGGCGCTTAACCAACAAGACCACTGAGCCGGCATCCAATGGTGTTAATGTCTAATTCCAGCCAATTCACGAAGTTGTGCTACCGTACACCATTGTCTTCAGTGACTGATAGGTCCTGGGTTCGAATCTCGTGGGGTGTGCGGTCGTAGATACGTACTGCTAAGGAGTCCTGTACTAGAGCGAAACGGCCGTTCAGTACTTCCAGGTTTTCCATGGTGGTCTAGCTTGAATTGACTCATGATTTAAATCTGTGAAATCTATAATAATACAGTATAGGATCTATGGGTTGAAGAATAATCTACATATAAAAAGTGTTTGGATTGAAGTATTTGTAATACTATTTTGAGTCATGTAAATTATCTGAGATATTTCAACATACTGTGGTGTTTTCTACTTATATAGACAAATATTAGTAGTATGTAACATCAGTCAGAAGTGAAAAACATACCAGAAGAAGACTGTGTACAATCAATTGAAGAGAACAGATAGGGAAATAGAAAGAAATTATAATAAAAGTCGAGTTGAAAGAATTACAAAGCATGTAAAAGACAATTAATGGATGATGCGCAAATAACGTATTGAATATTCAGTTTTCATATTTTACGAATGCACTTTGTAATTTTGTATGAATCAATAAATTGGTCTTCCCTGTCTGAGCTCTTCGTTCAAAACAATAGTAGGATTTGATGACTGAATAAAACATTATATAAAATCATTCTATAAAAAATCATAAAACCAATGAATCTACTTTTTATGTTAAGAGTTTCCTCATCTGAAATATTTATCTCTTCTTTATATTAACTTCGGTCTAATCTTATATTGTTCTTAATTTTAAAGTGTGGATAATGATGACTGAACTAGATCATTCACACCGTTGGATGCCGTCTCAGTGGTCTAATGGTGAAGCTCTCGCGCGCGAAACTGATAGATCCTGAGTTCGAATCTCGCGAGGGGTGGGATCGAGGGTGCGCACTGATGATGAGTCTCGTTCACTTTTGTTGAATATACATTCTGATTGTCTACTGTCTCAATATTGACATTAATTTAGTTATTAAGCAAAGTTGTCTAGTGGTTATCTGAAATAAAGCAATTCATTTGGTGTTTTAATTGAAAGTTACTAGGTTCGAGTACTTGTGTGAACAACAAAATAGATATAATAGGTATATCTACCAGACAAGTATTAAATAAGAAGAAACTTAGTCTTTGATTATTAAACGAAAAAACAAATACTTGTTTTCATCGTAATACATTTTAACCATAATTTTAACAATTAAAAGTCATGATTTTGCTGAACATTGATGATACCAGTAATTGTGTGTACATAATGAATATACAAAGTAGTACTTCAAGATAGATCATTAACGATAGCTCTGTAAGCGTGCAAACTTTATAGGCATCTGATATATACCATAAATATACATATATATATAATTAGTTAATATATGACAATATAGTTATGATCACATATTTTCATATTTGATTCCGAAACATGATCTCATCTAATTAACTTCAGTTCCCTTGCATATATTTCCTTTAATTATTCTATAAATAGTAAAAAATATTGATTAGAGTAGTAGCATAGTATAACTTTATTTTATCTCATTTGGTTTTTGTCACATGCTGACAACTATTATTGAAGTTGGCAGGCTTGTCGAAGTGAATATCTATCATCATGATACAGTAAAGATTTTAATAAAGAAACTCTATTCTTGATATTCACAGAGGATAATACATTACAACTTTAAAAAGAAACATCTTGGGTTGAAGTTCCCCTATGAACATCAACACTAGGATGTGGCAAGCACATTCAGCTAAATATAAGTCCCAACTATGGTAAAACGCATGTTCTACATTCCACTATCTAACATTACCACAACGATATTATCGTGGGTTTTTTTTAGAAAAAAATTCAATCCCTAGGTATTTCCCAAATTCGTTTTTTGTTGTTGTTAGGTTATTGTAAAGTATAGAAATTTTTTAAGACGCCTTATAATAATTAATACCTCTGTCTATTGATTTTTACCTTATTTATTAACGTATTAGATACAATAATACAACACAGAATTATGTTATAATCAAGCCAAATAAATGTATAATTGATATGGTAGTAGGTTGTATCTGTGACCTTATAAGTTAAAAACGGAATACTTTAACTATTATTAGACATTTCATCTACAATTCAAGCATCATCATCATAATCATGATCATCATACTATACTATTGTATGCCCTACAGTAAAAGTGAAGAAAGAAAACCTAAAATGTCGAAAAGGTATAAATGAAGGCAAAAAAACACAATCGTCAATATTTTCTCCTTTTTCTAGAAAAAAAAGTGTTTAATTAGTTTTTTGGCATTGTATCTATCGTACACACACAAAAAATAGACAATATAGGAAGAAGGAAAATTAGCAAACATGAGGAATAAGGAGATAAAGTAGTTAAATGGCATGTTCAAGTAGATACGGTAAGAAATACATAGTTAATCATATTCAAACAAAGGTACTTTTGTGATTGTGTTAGAAGGAAAGGACGATGATAAATACAAACAGAAAAATAAAGAGAGAGAGGAGGTCGCAGAAAGCTGATCCTATATTAATACAAGTATACACGCAAGAGTGGGATATATGTATATATTCTGAGATAATTAGGCAGAATAGAACTGGTCAAGAACATCAATTGTTGTGTTAGGATTGAAAAGAAGGATTAATACTGTTGAAGAAATAATTGAAATTATTTATACCCCAAGTAGTACAGTTTCGACTGTGGAGCATTAATCTTCTGGTTTGAGGAATTTTAATTTTCATCAATAAGCCTTAAGTTCGAACCCAGCTATACCTACTTCAGTTAAAGCAAATAATGATTAGTTTTACTGGTATTCGTATTTACAGTGTGAGCCCAGTACGCAACTATGTTTTGAACACAGATATCATCCATAGAATTTCACTTAAAATTTATATTGCTGAACATAATAACAATATTCTGGCAACAATGAAACATGTGTAACAATAAGGCTACGAAAAAGAGAGTAATGGAAGTTAAACAAAAATTAAAAACCTTGATATATAAGATAAAAATTCAAGTGTCTAGATCAGTAAAAACTACAATAGTCGTATTGGATTCAAAATCTATCTTATTTTACTTATTTGTTTAAACACATAAACATTGGTACAACGAGGCATCAAAAAGATATGCACCACATAAATCATTTGATTAATATGAGGATTGGGATACTGCCCGGGTGCCCAAACTGAAGCAAGTGGTTTCCTTAGGGGGTAACACTCAAAACATTTGACGTAAATGTCTAATCCACGAGGCAGTGAAGCATCGTAAGGAGATGCAATCACATGGTAGCCGGTGACCAACAATTGGTCTATACGCCATTTGTTCCTTCAGGATACTGGAGCCCATGTGTACCATTGGTTTGGAATCAGGGTTTTCCAACTCCCCTGGGTGGGCTCTCTGTGTCCATCAGCCCGGTTAAAGCGTCGAATATTCGCTTTCCGTCCTCTCAATTGCATAAACAGCACCCGTGGTGCGAGAAGGCAGTGAGTAGGAGTTCCCTGGTAGTGGTTGTATGCACATGGCCACTTGAGAGCATTTCGTGAGGGAGAGCTGACTCTCCCCACACTCGGCTGTACCAGTTCATTTGGGGGCCAACATTCTAGCTACAACTTTAGATTTGATTTAAACAATGTTATGAAGAAAGTTATGTTTAAAAATGTGCCTCATATGCCCGAATTTTACTTTCCTAGCCCATTTTATTTTAAAAACTTTAGTAGAAGAAAAAACAAACTATAACCAACTACATTCATTCTTTAGTATGACAATTGAACACTTGGCTTGAATCTTAAATTTATAGTAAGATTTCTGTCAATTACTAACTGTATAGAGAGTAAACATGAATTACAAGTGAATTAATTAGCAAGCTAGTCCTAATTCACTGTTTATTGTTAGACTATTAGATCAAGAATCAATATTTTGTATCTTTTAAGAGAAATATATCTTCACTTAACCATTTAGAGAACTTTTCATTTTCTCAACACCTTTAATAAAATATTATCTATGAATTATAAGTGGATGAATGAGTTTTAAGTTGGGACAATAACAATTTCAAATAATATCAGATGGGTTTTGTGAATATTATAGTAATTTCAATGGTTAAAATCATGAGTCAGTTGAAGCTAGACCACTATGGAAAACCTGGAAGCACTGGACGGCCGTTTCGTCCTATTGCTGAGGAGTCCCACAATAGGACGAAACAGATATCCACTGCTTCCAGATTTTCTATGGTGGTCTAGCGTCAAGTGACTCATGATCTTAACCATTGAAA
Organism: Schistosoma mattheei; assembly: GCA_944470405.2. Lineage (NCBI taxonomy): Eukaryota > Metazoa > Platyhelminthes > Trematoda > Strigeidida > Schistosomatidae > Schistosoma > Schistosoma mattheei. Next base: position 12,158,760 of record OX103950.1, read on the forward strand.
TTCCAAATAAGTTAGAACAAGAAAGAATTATCTCAAAAAGTATATCTATGCTTAAAACTATAGAAAGTAGGCAGGTTTAACACTTATTAATTAGTGTCTTTCAAAATGAAGGTCAAAAATATTTTTTTAAATTATAAATAACGATACTAATAACGCTACCTTGTTTACATCAAGAACGATCTTGGATAATCATTGTAAGCTAAGAAATATTAGATAACTAGTATAAGGGTTATGAAGATTATTTGGTTTTTGATTGAGATCATGAACCGATTGATGCCCTATACTAGTAATCAACATGTGCTAACTAGTGAATAGCTTCGTGAGGGAATTCTCGGAGTTCCAGTGAGAAGCCGTGATCAGTGGAGCTAATCCATGTCGGGTAGTGACAGGTATCTACCTCAGTACAATGGAAGTTGGTCATGCAATTTCGTGGATTGCTTGATGTTAGACATTAACACCATTGGATGCCGGCTCAGTGGTCCAGTAAGTTAAGCGTTCGCGCGCAAGACCGAAGGCCCTGGGTTCGAACCCCGCAAGCGGGATCGTGAATGCGCACTGCTACAGAGGAGTCCCACAATAGGACGAAACGGCTGTCCAGTGCTTTCAGGTTTTCCATGGTGGTCTAGCTTCAATTAACTCATGATCTTAACCAGTAAATATGAGTAAAAGGAAAAAACATTGAAGCAATAAAAAAGATCATTTTTAAACCGAAAAAAAAATTTTGTTTACAATTAAATAAACAGGTGGATAGAGTATTCTGTTAGGCAAAGAGAGGGGGGAGAACGAAGAAAAAAAAATAAATATAGTCAAATTAGATAAATGAACATAGAAAAACATCGATGACAACCAAACAACACAAGTATACACAATTAGGTAATAGGAGAATTTAAAATCTCATTAAACATCTATTTCGTAAAGTTTCTTTTTTTTTAAATTTTGTTTCTATACGAGATTTAAATTATTTTCATTTCTCTTATTTACCTTGTTCTTTTTCTTTACAAGGAAAATATTGATTTCTTATTGAGAATAATCAAAACTGTATAAAATCAGAAAGGGTTTTGTAGATATTATTAGTAATTTTAATAGTTCAGATCATGTGTCAATTGAAGTTAGACCACCATGGAAAACCTGGAAGCATTGGACGGCCGTCTTGTCCTATTGTAGGACTCCTCCGTGACAGTGCGCATCCACGATCCCACCTCGTGAGATTCGAACCCAGAACCTATCGGTCTCATACGCGAGCGCTGAACCACGAAATTGAGCGACACATCCATCACTGTCTTCAGTGAGTTACTATCTTACAACTGACCCGGTTGAACTCCACTGGTCACTACTTCTCACTAGAACTCCAGGATATACACCTTGAAGCCAGTCAGCAGTGAGCATAAATATGAAAAACAAATGACTGGTTGTTCAGGGAATGGAATTTTTTGCATTTGATTCCGTTTGAAAAGTGGAATACAGAACATGTGTTTCTGTCATTTTGGGACACGTCAGGTTGGTTCACGTACCATATCTCAGTGTTCATATTCACACAGAGACTCGAACATAGTGCCTTGAGCTGCGAATGGATAACACGTTATCCATTGAGCTTCTGAGTACAGATAGCCAGTTGGTTGTGTACCGGGGAAAAAATGGGTCATATTGTTATGATTTTAAGTAACAATGACAGTGTACATAATTAGCTTATTATTATTCTTAAATTCCATATTGTTCGTTCTGTTGGATACTTGTTCATCAAGTTTAGATTTCATTACTGTTGCGTTGTGAATATTTCTATGACTCAGCCTCTCACTTCGTTGATTTACCTCTCCTGTATTTGTATGAAATTCAGTGGTTAGTCAAGTTACAAATAAATTAAAGGTAACGTTTCAAACTATGAGGTTATGTGATGAAGAACCGAATCTCACAGGGAACATTAGATCTGCCAAGATCACAGTTAGTACTTGTTGATAAGAGACAACTAGCATGAAACAAAAATCCAAAGTGTCCTGTTAACTACTGTCAACAACAGTAATTTCAATAAATCCACATCTATTTTATGTCCTGCGTTTTAAATAACTGAACAAGTTGAAGTATATAGAGAAGTAAATATTTACCATTGTAAGCATTCTTCAAATATAGACATGTAGTTTTAAATCATCTAAGAAATAAATTGGTTGTATCTCAGCAGATTGATATAGGTAGACAATGTTGAGACATTATCCTACTACTACTATAAATTATTTATATAAATTAAATCAAATTTAAATGTTTATTATTTTGACAAATACATATTGATGTCATCAGTCTTAGGACACACTCCTTGTTCTCGGTGGTTGGATGGAGTCGACAAGATATACTAAACGTACATTTCATGATAGTTGATAATCGTCGTCAAGGTGTACTTATAATCTTGAAAGAATCGTTGCTCTATAGGGTATTGGAATATATGTCAATCAGTTTTACAGTCTGTGTTATTAATACACTGATTACGTTGCAGCTGATTTTCTGTAGGATTGAGGTAGTTTAACACTGAGACTAGGTCATTAGTTTCTTAAAGATTACAGGTATATCCTGTCGATGAATAACAAATAATACAAATTCTAGATCCAAGATTATCTACAAACTATCTCCAACTACCCAATATCTTAACACAAAGTATATAGAGTGTTGATTAACTTCTACGAGTGATCTCATTGTAAAATTGATCGGAAAACAACAACAACAACTTAACTAACATTAAACAGTGAAACAAATATGAAATTCATTTCATTATTCAATAATACATCAAATATACATTCGCATTACTTATGAGAACCGATAAACAAAATGACAACTTGGTTATTAAAAATCAGCAGCTATTCAACATTATTATTTATTCAAGTGTAACTTTTATCAAATATAGAAACATAAACAAATTGATAAAACGTTTGTTTGTTTGTTTGCTTTTTTTGGGAGAAAAAGAAAGACACAATACAAAAAAAAATCAATAAATTTACCGACAAATGTCAACATGAAAAAAAAATCGAGTAATTTTCAAAAAAGAAAAAAAAGAATAAAACTTGGGATAAATGAACAATTTTAATTTTTTCTTTTTTATTTCATAAATAATTATGCGTTTCATTTGGAAAACAAAAAAAGAAAAAACAAAAAAAAACAACAACTTAGCAATTAAAATAAACAGATCTAAGCAAAATATTAGTGTATAAAATGATATAATGAAAAATACTATCTACATAGAGGGGGGGAAAGACCAAAGGAAAGAGTCCTATATCGATAGATTATTTAAAAAATAGTGATCAATAAAATAAACTTTTAATCAGATAGGAGGAAATTCATCAACAACGATTTTTCAATAAACTAATGCTTTTTTTCAATGGTTAAGATCATGAGTCAGTTGAAGCTAGACAGACCACCAGGGAAAACCTGGAAGCACTGGACGGCCGTCTCGTCCTATTGTGGGACTCCTCTGTAGCAGTGCGCATCCATGATCTCGCCCTCCGCGAGATTCGAACCCAGGACCTACTGGTTTCGTGCGCGAGCATTTAACCACTAGACCACTGAGTCAGTCGGTATTCAACGGCGTTAATGTCTAACTTCAACTAATCCACCAAATTGAGCGACACATCCATCATTGTCTTCAGTGAGTTACTATCTCACAATAGACCTGGTTGAACTTCACTGGTCACTACTTCTCACTAGAACTCCAGGATATACACCTTGAAGCCAGTCACTAGTGCGTATATGTTGAATAATATCAGATAAGTTTTGTGGAGATCGTAGTAATTTCAATGGTTAAGATCATGATCATGATCACGGCTGTCCAGTGCTTCCAGGTTTTCCATGGTGGTCTAGCTTCAACTGACTCATGATCTTAACCATTGAAATTACTACAATCTCCACAAAACCTATCTGGTATTAATGTCACCATCCATCTCTGCTTATAAGGATTTGGATATTACTTGATTTTCTTTCTCCAATTGCTTAGACATAAATATTGTCTGAAGTAAATCATTGATTAATTAGTGACAACTACTGCCCAGTTCAAAACACTCGGATTTATTTATTGACAGGACATTTAAAGAAATTTCTTATCACGCTAAACATTTTAATGTCATGTTGTACATCTTTACGGTCAGTGTTTGGCAAATAAATAAGTCCTCATCTACAGTCTTGGAATCTTTCTTTAATAGAGGCATATCAGTCTTGTCCCGGTGAACAAGTAACAAACAGAAGTTTATTTTCCAATTATAATAAATTATCAGAACATTAATAGTATCAGCTTCTTTTTCAAAACCACTACGCATTTTTTGTCAGACTGGTAAATCTCAGCCAGTTGATCAGTACATATTTCTAAGCAAAAGGTGCCAAAACTGTCAGAGGTCAAGTTGACACACTTTGTAGTAAATTAATACAAACGTGAAGAAATTATTTATTAAATTAAAAAAGGCTAAAATAAGTGAAAAGCAACTCAATACTCAAGAAATAGGAGATAAAAATAGTGAATTTATAGTTTAGTTTTCATTGCCTAAAGCTTTCAATTAATATAAAGAACTTAAACAGAAGTTTACATCCTTTTAAACCGATAACAAATCAACAGTCAGTGACTTTAAGAATTGGTGGAGTGAATGTCAGTTGTAGCCTACATAATTCAGTAGTAATGTTTCAGATTGTGAAACAGTGCACTGATTTCGTTCAAGTTTTAAGGTATATCTCAATAAAGAGTAGAAATTAGCACGAAACCTAAGTTCAGAGTATTTTGTTTACTACTTTTAACAACATACTTGCTGATGGAATGTCTTAGACCATCTCCGACCTTAATGAGACTATAATTATTAGACGAACCAATTGGAGTTCGAAATTAAAATCATTCATACATATAACTAAATCGGACTTTTACATAGTAGCTAATTTCAGCTGGTGATGAAATTCAACAATTTCCACAAACCCATACTGAAAATTGTCATGTCACCAATAGTGGCTAGATTCCAGAGGAAATTTCCTGAGTTCTAGTGAAAATCTATGACCAGTGGAGCTGGTCCGTGTCAGATATGAGGTAGTTACCTATCGAATACAATGGGAGATGGTCGCCAATATTATGGATTAATTGAGGTTAAACATGAACACAGTTGGATGCCGACTCAGTGGTTTAGAGGTTAAGCGTTCACTCACCAAACAGAGGGTCCTGAGTTGGATTCCTAAGTACAATGTCGTGGATGAGCAATGATGGTGTCCAGTGCTTACAGGTTTTCAATAGTGGTCTAACTTAGATCAATTCATAATTCCAATCTAATTCATAACTCTAAATCTTAATCCTAATTCCGCACACTTAAGTATTTCCACTTTGGACACTAATAAATGGTTGAAATTCTTCTAAATCACTTCAGTATCACTCGATGATCAACCATAAATAATAGTTTCATTGAATACATTACATAACTTTTTTTCCTTGAGTATGTAATCTTAACTATATCGACTGACATTATTTCTAGCTGTTAAAAGCTTCACTTTTAATGTTAGAGATATTATATTTACTCTAGTCATTAGCATAAGATTGATTTCAATGGTTAAGATCATGAATCAGTTGAAGCTAGACCACCATGGAAAACCTGGAAGCACTGGACGGTCATTTCGTCCTATTGTGGGACTCCTCTGTAGCAGTGCGCATCCACGACCTCGCCCCCTGCGCGATTCGAATCCAGGACCTACTGGTTTCGTGCGCGAGCACTTAAACACTGGATCATTGATCCGGCATCCAATGGTGTTAATGTCTAACTTCAACTAATCCACCAAATCGAGCGACACATCCACCATTGTCTTCATTGAGTTACTACCTCACAACAGACCTGGTAGAACTCCACTGCTCACTACTTCTCACTAGAACTCTAGGATATACCTCTGTTTTGTTAAAAGGTCTTTTTTTGATAAAAAAACAAACGTTACATAATTATAATTTGAATTTAAATTGTTCGGCCGGGTGTGTTGTGAGATTGCAACTCAGTGATCACAATGGTGGACGGTGTCGCAACCATTGGATACCGGCTCAGTGGTCTAGAGGTTAAGCGCTAGCGCGCGAGACCAATAGGTCGTGGGTTGAAATCCCGCGAGGTGGAGTCGTGGATGTCCACTGCCACAGAGGAGTCCCACAATAGGACGAAACGACCGTCCAGTGCTTTAGGGTTTTTCATGGTGGTCTAGCTTCAACTGACTCATGATCTTAACCATTGAAATTACCATAATATCCATAAAACCCATTTGATAAGATTGATTCTTTAACTAATTTGTTTCAAACTATCTAATATAACAGATTTCAAACCAAATCAATATAAACCCATAACCTAACAGATCAACAGAGATCACAATTCAATGGATGACACCTAACCTATTACCTAATTGTGTTTTGTTTTGTTTCTGAACAGAATAAAAACCTTGATAAATTTTTAATTGAATATAGAATGAATGAATGAATGTTTAGTCTATAAGACTGAAAATTCAAATAAAGATGACAGTAATTACCAATAGAGTATATCAATACAATTAAGAATGTTAGAACAAACTAAGCAAATTAAATAATAACAACAGTTAACAAATGAATTTTCCGGTTTGTATAGACACATTCATACTAAGATACATACAACAATACCGATGTTAAAGAAGACTATAGACTTAAACAAACTATGAAGAATGATTGTAACTCAACTAAATTTACATTTAAACAGTACACTAAATGACATAGAGAATTATTCCATTGACAAATAGGTGGATGCTAATATGAAGACTGATATTAGCTATAAGGAAATTGGAGTTTCTTTTTCAATCAATTACACAGAAAATGTCTATTGATGAGTAAACGCGTATAAATCTATACAGTATGCTAAAACTTATGCATGTCATAAACAACAGTCGTTACCGCTATTGATATGATGGTCACGTTTGCCTTTCATGATGAGCCAAATGAGTTATATTGACTAAAATAAATATGCCGTTATGCCCCGTATATAATGGGCATCAAGTAATTATCGCTTGGGCTATTTGGACACGCTTCTATGTAATCAAAAAACGACTATTAATCAGTTTACCTTCCAAATCTTCCATAAAAAAAGTATTCTTTTATGACGCGAGTAATCAAGAAGTGAAACTCGCTCGTATTGCCCTCTCTAACACTTGACTGTCTAGCACATCACTGTAAGTAAATTGAAATCTATTATTTAGATTACAACCGAGAGTAGTAATCAATAAACACTACCTTTCAGAAAACTCCACCTTATGTGACTATTGATAAAATTACAATTTTAACCTATCTAGCTTACAGGAGATCAGCACCACGAAAATCAACCACATGAGCTATATATCTTTTCCATTACTTCTCATAATATATTATTTGTGTAGACGTGATTATTATTATTATTATAGAGATCAAGCAACTATTGACATTTTCATCATACTGAAACTATTCCGTAAACGAGCACAGCTGATCCAATTATCTTCATTTCACATATCAGATAATTTTCCATTTTACTCTTTATGGAACACAAATGATTTATTACGCCTGTATGTGCGAATATATGTATCTGAGTACAACGTCTAAATTACAGAATCATTAAAGAATAAAATAGTTTGGGGAATCCGGGGGAAATTTTTGAACTTTTTAGTTTGCATTGTGTATTAATCTTAGTTAGATAACTATAAAAAATCAAGTGACAGTGGACAGTTATTTTTTTCTAATATGGAAGGGTCTCAGAAGTGCGACTCTATAAACCAAGGACGTGGATGTCTCACCACAAGCGCTTAGCCTTTGGACTTCCTGACCTGAGTCCAATGGTTTACAGATAAACGCTCAGACTATAATGAAATACCTCTCCAGAGTTTCCCCGTTTTCAATAGTCGTGTAATGAAGGTCAATCTGTGATTCAAAGATAGAGATAACAAGATAATTTAAACAATTCCGAAAATCAAAAAGAAAATGCGTTTGTCTTCCAAGTCAGAGCATCGATAATCCATGATTGGTTAACGAATGTTAAGGGAAAAGAGAAATAAATATTGGCAACAATGATAGAAACTATAAGCAGTGAAAAATCAACCAGTTTATTCAATAACTCATCAATATCACCAGCATCAAAGATAACAACAACAGTAACCATTACCAACGATACTATTGCTGATATTTTGTAAAGTGCAAGGACAAGGATTCTGAGCAGAATAGCATGAATTCATTTTATTCCGTTGGTTCTCGTCACCTGCTTACAACTTGTGATATTCTTTGATACAATGAAATCATAATTACGAAATGGTTTTGAATTACTTACATGAAATAGTTTAGCTAGAAGTTATTTTAAAGATATTTCAGTATAATATAGCAAAGGTGTAAATAAATTGAATAGACTGTATATTGTAAATCCATACTTTATCTAAAATAAAGTTGTACAGCATTGATTGTGACAACAATGCAAACAACCAGAAACAACTGATTATATAATGAGTAAACGTTGGTAGGAATAAAATGAGTAAAATCCAGGTAGTAAAATAAGATTACTAATCTGGAAGACAGACGAAATAAAAAAGACATAGTGATATAATAAATGCAATTAAAATTTTAAGATGCAACGAAGGAATATTTGTCACCAAGGCAAGGAAAGATTAATAATCATCCCCTTTTGAATACAAAAATCAGTTTCTTAACTCCTGATAAAGAGGGCTTCAGTAAACTTCAAAAGACTGGGGTTTGGCTGTTTACTAATCACTTTGAAAGATTGCAAGGTATCGACTTGATGTCCTGTATCCAGGAGATGTTTGGTAATTGTACTGTTTAGAGTCGTTCTTTCTTTTGTTCTAAAGCCCTTTGGAACATGCTTAAAAAACATCTAAGATATGCCCTTCTTTCTACATCTTCAACATAACTTCCAACTAAACCATTTCGTAATTATGATTTCATTGTATCAAAGAATATCACAAGTTGTAAACAGTTGACGAGAACCAACGGAATAAAATGAATTCATGCTATTCTGCTAGAATCTTTGTTCTTGCTCTCTTCAAAATAGCAAAGGGAACTATGTGTATGGAATTTTTGTCATTACTATTATCATCATTATTACTAACCCTATTATTATTATTATTACGCCGATGAACGAAAAGTTATGTAATATCCCACCATCATTATTACAACCTATTTAATTATCAGAAGTCGGGTTAGGCAGAAAATTCAGATGTGTGTATATGCTGAGTTATAATTATTATTACTATTTACAAGTGTTATTAAAATTATTAGATTAGTTAATAAGACAAAGAAAATGTGAAAGCCATAAGTAAAAAGGACTGAAGTAGTGGTATTTCAATTATCAATGACTACTGACATCTAGTGAATTCATACGGTAGAAAATGATCTAATATATGAACACTTGAAAGTTTGGGGTTTAGGAAATTGTTGAATTTTATTGAAATAATGAACTGATGTAAGTTAGACCACCATTGAAATCCTAGAAGCTCTAGGTGCCTGTTACATTCTAGTAGGGGACTTTCCAAAAGGGAATGAAATTAGACATTAGTACTGTTGGGTACCGACTCAGTTGTCTAAAGACTAAGAGTTCGCTAGCGAGACTGAATATCCTGAGTTCAAGTACAGAGTGCAGAGTCGTAGATACGTATTGTTGAGGAGTCCTATAATAGAACAAAGCAGCAATCCAGTACTTTCAGGTTTTCAACGGTGGTCCAACATTGATCAGTTAATGAATTTAATAGAATATATAATTGGATTTGATCAATAGATTAACAGTATAGTTGATATTATTGTTACACAGTGATAATGTAAACTTTTGATATATACGCAAATAAACAGTATCGAACAGAAAGATATTTTCAATTAGTTACTATAAGTTAACCAGTAATTAGTTTTGTATTGTGAATTACTAAAATTATAGAATGAAACATCAATTAAGCACTGTAAGAAGCCATGGTCAATTACTTACAAGGAAGTTGGTGTATAAGAAATAATGATGATTCGATTGTACCAGTTCTATAGGGTACAATATGGACTGAATTTATTAGTTCATGGTTGACGGGTAACGGACGAAGTATAAAAGTCATACAAAAGTTCCTGAGATTGTATAAAGTTCTGACGTAACAACTTGAGCTGAATATTTAATGTGTTATTGGAAAAAATCAACACAGTCAATTGTGAGGAACAACTCCGCCTGGAGCCCTTCTGCGGCTACTGCCGGTCCCAAGCTTGGATAAAGGAGGAGGGTTGGGCAAAGGGTTAGCGACCCCATCCCGTAGAAAACTAACTCTCTAAAAAAAAACGCCAGCCAGAAAAAAATTATTCAAACCGTTTAAACTCTAACGTGGGAGACAGAAGGTCTTCATTTAGAAGAGTTATGACGCCTCATAGTGAAAACCGAGTTCCTTCAGAATTCACGAGGCTGATTCCCCTTCTGACAACTAGAGCAACCATTTATTTAAGTATATAGAATGCTCGTACAATGTGAGAGAACGGGAGAGTCTTCCAAAATTGCTACATGGTGAGGAATAATAGTAATTTGTATACAAGATAATTCTTTGATACAATGAAATCATTACTTTTCATAGCTGAAATTATAATGATAATTCATTGTGAAATATTATAATGAACATTAATAGATGTTAAATCAAATTTGAAAACAAAAATTCAATCCTTGTGTAATGTCTTTCATTGAAACTTAAGGTCAATAGGAATTAGATCTACAATGGTAATAGTCATACTTTCAATAAATTATACTGATGAATAAGACTCTACATAGAGTGTAATAAGAAAAATTCTCATTATAAGTTTTGATTTAAGTAAAATAGAACTAGATGAAACAACTATTGAACTCATTGGAATTTGGAATGAATCATTCTTGAATATGATAATTATGAATAATTATTACATTGAATATACAATAGAATGGTTAGAATAGATAAATGTTTTGAATAAACTCCAGTGGAGTCCAATCCGTATCGGGTAGAAACAGGTATCTCTACTTCAAACAATGGATGAATGATTGTGCAAGATCGTGGATCGATTAAAGTTAGACATCAACACCATTGGATGCTGGCTTAGTGGTCTAGAGGTTAAACGTTTATGCGCCAAATCGAAGGTGAGAGGGACCGTGGATGCGCACTTTTGTGGAGTCTCATACCAGGATGAAACGACTGTCCAATGCTTCCAGATTTCCAATGGTGGTCTAGCTTAAATCGACTCATGAATTCAACTATTAATCTTATTTAACCAAATTTTTTTGTGAAAAGATGCCATTTTTCGTTGGTTTACTGGATACATGTTAAGTATTAGAGTGATAATTCTCAGCAAAGATTTCATTTCAAGAGTCTAACGTTATTCAGAATATTATCATATAGATATATCTGCGTAGCGTAGCGCAACATGAAAGATGAAGAATATATAGATGGAAAATTACTTTCCAATATGTAGTATTCATTCAATTATTTAATGAACGAAAAAATAATGAAAAGTCCTAAACATTACTTGAACATTAAATAAATGACGAGTAAACTCAGCCTAATTTATAGATGGCGATGGTTTATAACTGTATTTAATTGAGAAAGAATAAATGTTTGGTAATATGGCTCAGAATCGATCGCAGTGGAGTAGATGTATTCACCCTTTATCTTCCTTTAAATCTTTCCCGCTGTTATATCCTGATAAGAATAATGAATGGTAATTTTCGGGATCCGTTTATGGACCAATGGTATGAGTATATTTTTATCGTATAATTGCTATGTAACTAAACTGTTCATATTCATGTCGCTCTTATTATAAGCTTTAATTTGACCGATAGACTATTATTATACGGTTCACCATTCTTGAGTTATGGCCTGTCTATTAATTACTATCTACCTCATTCACAGCCACTTTTGGCTAAATATTGTACAAATGTTATTTTCTATTTTATGGTACGTTATGTTCTGTTTGGTTGGTATATAAATCGAGCATGTTTGGAATAAATGATTCATATTGCAGAGGCTGAGATTGGTGTTCTGAGCTTAACTGGCTGGGCTAGACAGGGAGCGAGACCAATCAGGACTCTAGACTGCTCGCACGTGTTTTATGCGTCACTGGTTCGATCGATAATTCGCTGCTCTCTGATTGGCGGTATAGTTGCGTTATCCAATATACAGGGCACACAGATCCAGAAGTTATAACAACCACTGCCACCAATAAATCTGCTCGATTCTAATAACCCCGGACTAAACCTTCTAAAGCAACTTAAACACAAGTGAAAAGGTGCGAAGTGCAAAATGAACGCTCTGCTTCAACGTTAGTCGGTGTACAGAAAAACGAGGGTATTAATAGAAGTAAACAAGACGTTGGAATTCTGGAGATTTCTGGATCCGTACTAATTATATTAGTAATAGTATCGGTAAATATCAAACCAGAAAAGTGACTCGTCACTTTCTAGATGTTTCTGAGGAGCTTCTATGTAACTGTGATTGGAAAAAGCGTTCCCAAGCACATAATAGACCTCTATGAACTTTCCTGAGGAATATTTCAGAACTCTCCAACAATCTTATACATTTTTATTCCATGAAATATCCTTACCTTTTAAATTAAATCATCCTTCAATAATTTTATCGACTAACGCTGATACTGATACTACCTCTACTACTCTGACATTTCGTTGTTTCAATTTTGGTTAAAACACATTCGTACTAGTTTTATATTACATATGATTAACTGTTTGACTGAATAAACTCTGTACATTTTTCGACAGATTACATTTTCAGAAGGAGTTTTGTGGAGAATTTTAGTAATTTCAATAGTTGAAATCATGAGTCAATTGAAGTTAGACCATTATGGAAAACCTGGAAGCATTGGACGGCTGTTTCGTCCCAGTATAGGACTTCTCAGCAGTGCGTACCCACGATTACATTTTCATTTTATTTCAAATTGAAAATTATCCATTATATAATAATTACCTTTATATCTTAAATTCTAAAAAATATATACATATACTACTACTGAAAACTTTCAAATCTTATGGTATGTTACATAATTCATGGACTTCATTAAAAGAAAACAAAAAGGTCACAAGAATCTATTGTTGAGCAAATGACCTATGAAATCTCATGTAAAATATACTCAGTGAATAATGAAACCATTAATTCAGTGAACGATTCTTTGTTTTGTTTGTTTGCGTGTTTTTCTTCCAAACGGTTCATCATTTGATCCTTTTTTTGTTGTTGTGAAATTTGACTAAATAATGTTCAACTAAATAACCACTGAAAGAGAACTGATTGAAATATCAAATATATAAAAGAATTAGTATCAGAAGGGGTTTTTCGTGGATATTATAGTAATTTCAATAGTTGAGGTTAAGCGTTCACGTGCGAGACCGATAGGTCCTGGGTTCGAGTCTCACAAGGCGGGACCATGGATGCGCACTGCCACGGAGGAGTCGTACAATAGGACGAAATGACCATCCAGTGCTTCCAGGTTTTACATGGTGGTTTAGCTTCAATTGACATATCTCAACTATTGATATATAAAGTTATCAGTAAATGGGGGGCGGTGGATTTGTGGATATTGTAGTAAATTTAATATTCAAATTGATGAGCTGATTTAAAACCTGGGAGCACTGGGCAACTGTTTAGTCCTAGGTTTTCAATGGTGGTGGTCTAGTTTAGACTGACTCGTGAATTCAACTGTCAATATGTAGAATTGTTAAGGTTAGGGTATTAACTATGAGTTTCATTAAAGTGAAATGGATGGTATGTTATGTGAATGGTAGAGTAGGGATAGAAGTAATCTGCTACTGTAATGCGTAATATTACTTTCCTAATCACTTCCTACAAGCCCAAACTATATTTACGCATCAACTAGAACAAAAGAGAAAAGATGAGGAATTTTAGTATTTAGTGTTCACAAATGAATAATTTCGACAGGCGAACCCGAGTTCTGGTAAGAATTCATGACAAGTTAAGTTCAACCATGTCGGGTGTCTGTCATTTAAGCACAAGATTATTAAAATAAATATACAAATGTAATTAAATTCAGGCTAACAGTGTAGTTCGTTCAAAATGTTAGATGTACAGACGATTGAATTAAAAAGATCCTGATAATATCAATACTGTTTAATACATTAAATCAATAATACACTTGAACCTATAATAGCAGTAGGGTAAAAAAGATGTTTATATTTAATTGAATCTCAACAAAGTTCATATTGTTATCATTATGTTAATACAAATCTATTTAACAGTAGAACAGAGTGAATTAACTGGCTCAGTGGTCTAGTTGGTTAAGCGGCTGGTGCGAGACTGATAGGTCCTGGGTTCGAATCCCATGAGGCGGGGTTGTGGATGTGTGCTGCTGGGGAGTCCCACAATAGAACGAGACGGCCGTCCAGTGCTTCCGGGTTTTCCATGGTGGTTTAGCCTCAACTGACTCATGATCTCAACTGTTGAAATTACTACAATCTCCACAAAACCCCTTCTGATACTGACAATAATAGTAACGCTATTATGAGAGAAAAAAATGACAATATATGGATTATCTGCTTAGTAACTAATGGTTTCAACTGAATGTAAACTCCCTATTGAAGAAAAACTGATTGTCAGACATCAAATTAAGCAGCAATTCATTAAAATTCGTGAAATAAATATATATATATTCATTACAATTAAAGAAGATCTCTACAAAGATTTCTACATGTGATTATGATAGGTAAATAATCCTTCTTATGTCTGAAAAAGAAAACATTTACAAAGACTAATTATTTTCTCGATTTCCTTCACACTGTCTAAATGAAAAAGTAATCGTCAAACTATCCTGTCATGATCATTTGCAACCAAAAAAAAAAAGAAGGACAGTTTGTATATACAGAAAATCCATGTCAACCAACAGAGATTACCATAAATCTGTGTCTTCTTCTGTGTGTTCATTTTGAGTTACGTAATAAAAGAAAGAAAAAACTCGTTATTGGCTTATGCGTAGCATATATCTATATTGAAATATCAGAAAATCAATCAGACAAGTGTAGTAAACATAAGGCATGGCAGGCTCAGGTTCACATATTGTCTCAGTACAACAAGATGAACTTGAAAAGTAGATAAATAGCAATAGAATCGAAGAAGCAATCGTTATTGAGAAAATACTTCAAAAAGATATAGGTGAAAGATATGTGTTTAAGGGAATATTGCAACTCAAGATCTAGTGTGGGATAAAGATCATTGTAATTGATGTTAATTATTGTTTCTAGTTACTGAATGCGAAAATCATGCAGACCCCAGACAAAAAGAGGATTAGACAGTAGAACTAAATTTGAACAAGGTTAGATCCTCTCTTTCTCCCCATACAGATACAGTGTTTTTAATAAACATATAACTTGTTTGTAAAGAAATTCAACTGACAAGCATTTATTTTTCTATGTCATGAAAGCAACTTAAATAAATTTCGGAATTACAGCTTAGCTTATTCAGTCAGTAACATGAAGAAAAACTCATGATATTGTTGACTGTAGTTTATCTGCCATAGAACATTTACAAATCAAGGTATAAAAACTCTAACTGAAGCAATTTCAGAGACGTTATGATTACATAGTATAATGCTTAATATGGTCTATTGCATTCATTCAATTAATAAATGGGTCAGTGAACCTAGCCCTCAGATTCACAACATACTAGAGTTCGACCGGGTCTGTTGTCAGATATTAGCTCACTGATGACAATGGTGGATGTGTTGATCAATTTCGTGGGTTAGTTGAAGTTAGACATTAACACCGTTGAATACCGACTGGCTCAGTGGTCTAGTGGTTAGGCGCTCGCGCATGAGACTGATAAGTCCTGGGTTCAAATCCCACGAGGCGAGTTCCTGGATGCGCACTGCTACAGAGGAGGAGTCTCACAATAGGATGAAATGGCCATCCAATGCTTCCATCTGATATTAAAAATAAAATTGACAATGTAACCCTTTTATCAGCTTTCTGTTCTCAAACATATTTACAAATTCACACTTTGTAGCAAAGCTTAACAGTTAAGAAATAAGTTACAAGTAGATAAAATAACACGTTCCATTAATACATTGAATAATCTAAAATCGATTAATGATCGAATTCTGAAAACTAGCTTAATCAAAAACTTATAACGCTCAGTAATACTACTACTACTACTAATAATAATAATAATAATAATAATAATAATTATAATTATAATTATAATTATTATTATTATCTAACTCGTTAAACATCAAAGCTGGTAAATGTCCATTGAATTGTGTGTATGATTATATTGTAGACAATTCCTATACATTGATATAGATTTATAGACATGATAGATGTAGGTAAATCAAGGCAGACCACAGTTACAATAATGATGTTCATGACAAAATTACTAATAATAATAATAATGAATAACAAATAGACTATTTCAATAGTTTTATTGAAAAATGTTTACCATTCAATATCATTAGTGATTTCATATTACAATAATTTAAACAAACAAATGAACAGAAGGCGTTAAAAACACGAACTCTCATCTGTATATACACATATATATATAGATGTGTATAATTCTATACATATATAAACAGATATATATATATATATATATATATATATATATAATGTAAAGAGAGAAAAAAAGAGGAAATTGTGTGACATATGTTCACTTGCGTTGGCGTCAGTTACCATGTTGATTAGTTATGAAAAACAACAATTATGATGATGATGATGTTAATATACACTAAAATAATTACATAATATAGGCAACAATAATAATAACCTATCATAATAGTTGACATTAAATTTAGACAATAATTCAGTTCAAAATAAAATAAATTATATAATTATTTGATTATTATTATAGAATAGTAATGATCAATGTTATATTTCTTGAATCATTTAGTAATATTAATTGAATTCTATTGATTAAATTGAATTGTGGTTACTAGTATAAATGATTCCGTTTTTTCAACCAAAGGACGGGTTTACTGCGCAGCAGTTCGTTCCGTCCTACTTTATGGCAGTGAAACATGGCCGGTAAGAGTAGAGGATATCCGTAGGTTACTAGTATTTGATCATAGATGTCTTCGAAACATTGCTCGTATATCATGGGACCATCAAGTAAATAACGCAGTTGTTAGGAAACGGGTACTAGGTAAGGATGGCAAATCAATTGATGAAGTAGTGAAACTTCATCAGTTGAGATGACTTGGATACGTGTTACGTTGGCCCAACCAACAACGGTCTCGACATGCGATAATCAGTGGTATAGGAGTAGGTTGGAAGAAAGCTAGGGGCGACCAGATCAAAACATGAAGCCACTGATAAGTGGACTGAGCCATGTTGGTAGGTGTAGACTAGTTGGTTGTGGTCCGCGAGATGATAACAACCGATGATTAGAGACCCTGAATGACATGGCTCAAAATCGTTTGCAATGGTGCAGGTGCATCCACTCTCTGTGTTCTCCCAAATTCTAATCTTCCGAATTCATGTCCCTTGTTTTTTCTCTTTGCAAATTTATTTCACTGGATCGTTCTCCTTGAATAACATCTCCAAACCCTAGTGTTTCCGATTACTGCTTATACTCTTACTACCTCTACCACTACGGGATTTGAGTCGACAACTGCATGTCTGTGTTAATGTGGTGTGGCAAATCGAACTGATGTACGTACGTACGTACGAATTTCTATGTCGTTACTAAATGACTGGCTAACTGACTGACTATCACTATCTGTAGTGAACATAATCAATAAGGTTCAATGTTTTGAATTTTCCTCCAATTAACGCATTGATTTTATTAATAATCTTGTATAGAAATTGAACAATTTTCATAAGAAAATTAACATTATTATTTTGTTTATGATTAAAATATTTCAAGGTTATACGTGATATTCAACTTGTAACTTCTACCGAGACAATCAATACTATAGACAGACAGACTACAACGGGATTTTATGAAGGTACGTTAAACAAATATCTTCATAATGGAAATATGAAAGAGGTGAAAAATTAAAAAATTGACTAGATAAGTAGATTTTTAGTTAAATTGCAGTACAATTTCAAGAAGGAAATCTACAGAAAATTGAAAACTCGGAGATATTTGGATGTAACGACTCATATTTATAAAGTATGTTCAATCACATTCCATAGTGTTTGCTGATGAATAAATGACCTATAAATGTCTTGGAAGACTAAGATATTAACATAAAGTGTGTTGAGAAATGTATTATTCTCTGAAAGTTCGATCTGAATGGACAAAATGTTGGATATTTTCACAATCCCCATTTGTACCATTGAAGTAAGCTGTAAAAATATCTGACATTTGAAAAACCGATTCTCAAAGACAAAGCTTTATAAATATCTGTAAGTTAGAGTAACGATAAACTTATAGGAACAACAGTTGGAGGCTTGATCAAAATTCATCAGGTTGTAAAGTATTTTGCATTGCGTTGACTAATACATTGATCCTTGTGTTTGGGCAGATAGAAACAGGTTATACCAGATCGTTATTCATCAACATTTTGTAGATCAGGCCAGTTGAAATCGACATCAATAATGCAGAATAAATGTATAGATAATTAAAAATTGACTTACAACAGTATAAATGTTTCAAGGGAAAGGAACAAATTTCTTTATTTTGACTTCAAAACACAAGAATTCATCCTGAACATTCAGAGATTTATTAATGTTGTAATATAAATGTAGCATTCCTTTATAACTAAATAAGATATTTGTAACATCCCAATGGGTGATCACATATTATTCTTATTGTTCCAATGTACTATTTAAACATGGATTAATTTTAATTTGGTCATTTATTCTCTGAAGAAGTGGCTTACACTAAGTCACGCAACGTCAGAAAATCTAAATTTTTCTACTCATTGGGATATTATAAATATATTTTTTCAGCAGTTGAGATCATGAGTCAATTGAAGCTAGAACACCATGGAAAACTTGGAAGCACTGGATGGCCGTTGCATCCCATTGTGGGACTCCTGGGTGACAGTGCGCATCCACGACCCCGCCTTGCGGGATTCGAACTCAGGACCTATCAGTCTCGCTCCAGGCGCTTAACCAACTAGACCACTGAGCGGGCATCTAACGGTGTTATTGTCTCACTTCAACTAATCCACCAAACTGAGCGACACATCCACCATTGTCATCAGTGAGTTAATGCCTCACAACTGACCCGGTTGAACTCCACTGGTCACTGTTTCTCACTAGAACTCCAGGATATATCTCTTAAAGCCAGTCACTAGTGAGCATATGTTGATTAGTATCAGAAAGGGTTTTGTGGAGATTGTAGTAATTTCAACAGTTGAGATCATGAGTCAATTTTTTTATAACAATGTACCCAAATGCTCAATTTATTCAAAATTATCAAGTCAAACCTTGGTAATTATATTTATTCCTTTATAATAACATCCCTTTGCTAATTCACTTTATTTTGTTAAGATTATTTAAAAGTTCATCAAACAAAATCTCACAATAGTGTTTGATTTAACCACTAATCTATTTATTTGAAAACAGGTTCCTAAATTTAATACTGTATTTCTGTTGGGGACGTTAGATCCCAGAACTCACTTGGGAAAGGACCTAATTTTGTAATCTTATTTAGAGAATTTGAATTTTTTTGTGTACGCGCCAAAGGCCTACTTGTCACCTTCATGTCGTATTTCCCACTGGGAAATATCTTAAATGCTATTGATCTGCTGCGTCTTTTAGCATGCTATTTGATAACTCTCCCCAATGACGGTTTTGCACTGTATATATACGTTTTGAATTGTGTTTGTTGTTATCGCTTGTTTCTGGCTGTTTGCAGAATATACTTCCGCATTCAAATCTTGGACTTCTCCCTCTAGTTAGCGTGGTTAGGACACATCGAATAACTAGCTTATTGGTCTTTAGTCACCGAGTCTTGTTTCTCGTTCACAGATTAAGTGAACTCATGATAACTTCAACCCTAGCAATTTCACATATTGATTTTATTGGGGTGAAGCAGTTAGTTACCTTTTGTAAAATGTTTATGTAATATCATTACCATTATATACTGACGAAAAATTCATTGTTCAATTAACAAATATCAAAAAGTATCTATCGTACTTCATTCATATTGGATAATAAGTGCCATCTTCTATACAATTAAAAATCATATTGAAAAAAAAATCGATAAGAAATGTCAATCTTTGTTAGATATATTCAAATAATACTTATATTCTAAATGTGTATTAAACTAAACACCAAAATTAAACAGCAATGATGTAACAAATGTAATTGATTGATTACTTAGGAAAATAAGAATAAGTATTAACCTAATCAATTAATTGATTTTTCTTTTTTTTTGTTGTCATAACTACAAAATTATAAAAAATGTAACTAAGTAGATACCATCAGAACGTGTTACGAAATATCAGTATCTTTTGTGAAATATACACTTTATCTATTTTTTTTTGGTTTTGTTTTAACAATCAAGTTCAGACAATAACAAATCGATAAATATGGGTGAATTGAATAGATTTCACAATTATAAAATTCTTTTTTTCTTTTTACTGTTACTTGCTTGTATCTTTGTAAGTGTATATACATATACATATCTGTTGTTATGCATTTGTTTAGAATACTTCATTCATACAAATAAATGGAAATGGAAACTATTAAATGATAAGCAGGTATTAACCTCTAAACCGATATCGTTTATATGAAGGATGTCACTAAACATAAACAGATACTTATGTATATATTAAACCATTTTATAATCTAATATGAATATTGACTGAAATGACATTCATATCAGTGATAGCATACACATCTGATAACATATTATTATTAGATTTTCAATAATTAATTGACTAGCCTTTCGAGTTCAATTAATTATGAGTGACTAGATATTCCATAGTTCACATCATAGTTAACAGATCATTGAGAATTAGGAAAACAGTGAACAATTAGCTTGTCTAGGTATAAGACTCCCTAGTCTCACCGATCAACCATGATTCAGTTGGACATTGAAACTAACATCTTCATGACTGAATATATATATATAGGACATTAAACAGATTTCAAGATGATTCTTAGTCAGTCAGTCAGTCAGCTACAAAGTTTGACCAGGTACATATATGTTTCGGTTCAAGTTGTCACGCCTAATTAACACAACAAGATGAACACCGAATTCATAGAAGCAGTTATTTCAATGGTAGTAGTGTGTAAAAGAAAGATTGTACGTAAAGATATGACACAGGAAGAAAGAGTTAGTTGGTAGGAAGGAAGATATAAATCAATTTTAATCTCACAGTTTAAGGGAAGACAGAAAAAGTATAAACCGACGCCATTGTGATCTATTCTGAGCCATTTCACCAAGAGTCTCCAACTATTGGTTACGATAGTCACGCGGACCCTAACCAAGTAGTCTGAATCTATCAACATGACTCAGACTAGAAGTTAGTGACTTTATCAATTGATGCCATGTTTGAGTTTGGTTGCCCCTTAACATTCCTTGATCTGTCTCCAACACTAGTCCAGTATGTAATTAACTGATTATAGTATAAGAAACGATTCAAATTTGTGTTCAACGTACTTAAAACCATTGAGTTATTCAAATCTTAATAATATAGGTGATTAAAACCATAAGTTTCTAATTAAAAATAATACTAATCTATCACTTTGTGTAAGTAATCCACAGTTTAAAAATTGTTAACTCAATCGCCATATTGCAAATAAATATCAAGATACAAAGAGTTTGTGGAGAATGTTGGATTTCAAGCAAATGAACACTATAGAATGATCTATAAATATTAGAACAATTGAATAGTATCAGATGATTTTTCATGTTATTATCATTATATAACTTAAGGGTAAAATGTTGATTCAAGTTGTAATGGGATACTTACGTTATTTGAATATAGAAAGAACGAATTGAGCGAAGAAATTTCTTTTCAATTAGTTTTTCACTGGTTGAAATCATGAGTCGATTGAAGCTAGACCACTCTGGAAAACCTGCAAGCACTGGACAGCCGTTTCGTCCTAGTATGGGACTCCTTAGCAGTGGGTATCCACGATCCCGCCCCGCGAGATTCGAATCCAGGATCTCTCAGTCTCGTGCCAGGCGCTTAACCAACTACACCACTGAACCGGCATCCAACGACGTTAATGTCTAACTTCATCGTGGCTCTACACTAATATATATAAGTATGATTTACAATAATGATATAATACTCATCGAGTGGATACGTTACGTAATAATTACATAATGACATTTAGATTATAAATTAACATTGAGTAATTGGAAGAGGATTATTAATATTCAAAGTAATTATTCGAAAACCAAGAAGTTGCTACGTTGCGTCATATAAGAAACAAAGAAGGAATAGAATTTATAATGGATGATCAAGTGAATAGTAGTTACGTAAGAATCAAGAGATGAATGTTGAGGAGAAATTTCTTCGCTCAATTCGTTCCTTCTTTATTTCCCAAATGGAGAAATGGGAATTTTCATTATTTAAATATGATGAAGTTTAACTTGTTGACAAAATTATACGTAAACATTGTTGAACAGAGTATGTAATCAAACTAGAATGATAAAGAATTTTTGAATACTTTCTGGATTTCAGTAATTCTTTTTTTCTAATTATGTTAGCCATTGGTGTTGAAAATAATCTTGAATTGTCTGATCCTTTAACATTTTATCAGTTAGCTAGGATCAATGTAGAGAGTTGGGGACAAATGTACATTCGTTGAAGTTATCAATATCATATTCGAATTATAAAATGGAATTCACAGGATAAGAAAAGAGATCGACACAATATATAAACAACGATAATGAAGAAGATTATACATGGTGAATATGATTCAGGAAAGAGAAAATGAAAAGATAAATATAAAGGAATATTGAAACTCAATTTCTTGAAGGAAAGTTACAATAAATGTATTTGTGCCATTATGATATCATCTAACGTCTTTAAACACTAAGGTTCTCATTCAAATATCAATCAAGTAGTTGGTTCGTGATCAATCAATCTGATTTACACTAATAGTCAATAAGTTCATGCAGTGGTGCCACATCTTATTTGGTAGAAACTGGTTTACATTCAATATACTCTTAACACCAGCTAGCACATAAATATCATAGCATTTATAGACAAAAAAGGAGTCAAATAGAGTTACCTCTTCTTAATAATACTTCAACATAACTAGTTAACTAACAAACGTTTTATTAAAAAGGGAATTTCATCCAACAAACAAAACGAGACTGGAGATCACAATCTGACTTTTCAGTTTATGAAAAATTGGAACATTGATTATAATCATCATCATCATCGACAAGAAACAATATTTAACGAGTCATTTTTCAACAAATTGAAACTGACGTTCTATCAAAGAACAGAATTTGTAAAATGGAGAAAAGAGAAATGACCAAGAGGTTGGAAAATGTAAGAATATTTGATTGAGATCATGAATCGATTAATCTTAGATCACCATATAAAACTTGGGAGTATTGGACGGTTGTTTCGTCCTAGTATTGGATTCCTTAGCAGTGCGCATCCACGATCCCGCACACAAGATTCGAACTTAGGACCTTCGATCTTGTGCATTAACGCCTAAGCTCCAGACCACTAAGCTAGTATGTAACGGTGTTAATATCTAACTTCAACGAATCCACGAAATTGAGCGACCATCTCCAATTGTTCTGAGGTAGATACCTGTCTCTACCTGACACAGATTAGCTTCACTGGTCACGGCTTCTCATTGGAACTCCGAGAATTACCTCTTGAAGCTAGTCACTAGCTAGCACATGATAATTATCAGTATGGAGTTGTGAAGATGGATGAGTTTTTGATTGAGATCATAGTGATCTAGCATTGATCGATTCATGATCTCAATCAAAAGCTAAACTGTTAAATAATTCCTTGAAAACGTATTAGTACAATAAAGATAACTATATTTATTAACGGTTCATGTCGATAAAAATTTTCTAGTAAGAATTTTTGACAAGTGTAAACAGTGAGAATGTCAACAATGTGCAATTTAACATAATACCATATTAAGTACATGACAAAAAATTAGAATTCCAGATGCTCATTTTTTAAATTCTATTTGAGATTCGTCTTTAACTGAATTTACTTACATCCTAGTATTGATATTTACAATGACACTTCAATCTAGTACCTTTCACTATAAATATCCAACATGTTATATGTACTCAACGTCAACCAACACCGAGGTCAGAATTTTCAATACAAACGTCAAGACAGTTCTACTGTATGGGGGCGGAAGCCTAGAGGACTACCAAAACCATCATTCAGAAAATACAGGTGTTTATTAACAGTTGTCTACGCAAAATACGTTGGATCTGTTGGTCAGACATTATCAGTAACAACGTACTGTGGGAAAGAACAAACCAGATCCCAGCGGAGGAAGAAATCAGGAAGAAGCGCTGAAAGCGGATAGGACACACATTGAGGAAAGCACTGAACTGCGTCACAAGGCAAGCCCTCATATGGAATCCTCAAGGCTAAAGGAAGAGAAGAAAACCAATGAACACATTACGCCGAAAGATGGAGACAGATATGAGAAGAATGAGCAAAAATTGGATAGAACTAGAAAGGAAGGCTCAGGATAGAGTAGGTTGGAGAATACTGATCAATGGCCTATGCTCTATTGGGAGTAACAGAAGTAAGTAAGTAAATAAGTATGTGTATATGCTCAACTAGTGTACTCACATATTCACTAAATTTTTTTTGAACGTGTGAGAAGTGGCTAACAAGAGTTAACATTATTTTATTTTTCTGTCACATTATTTATTTTCGAGACAGTAACTAATCAATCTTGGTCACCTTATTGTTATTCAATGTAGATGATCTCAAATATGGCATGATATTATAAGTTTTTTTTCTTTTTCTCACTAGACCACTAATTTGATTTCATTGTAGACTTGAACTTGTAAAACGAAAGAATGTTTAGATAATTATGTATTTCATGCATGAAGAAACGAAAAAGAAACGCGCCAAAAATGACATTATCATTCTTTTTATTGTTCTTTCATTTGAAAAAGTAAAAAAATAGTCTTGTGAATAAAACATATTATAATATTAGCTTATAATATATAGTTATAGTACAAATAAGTTGATTCAATATTGAAATTATGTCATAGGATCGTGGATGCGCACTGCCACGGAGGAGTCCCATACTAGGACGAAACAACCGTCCAGTGCTTCTAGGTTTTCCATGGTGGTCTAGCTTCAATTGACTCATGATTTCAATCAGTGAAATTTCTAAAATCTCCACAAAACCAATTCTGATAATAATAATCATCTGCTCACTAGTAGTGACTGACTTCAAGAGATACTCCTGGAGTTCTAGTGAGAATCCGTTACCAGTGGAGTTCAACCAGGTCTGTTGTGAGAAATCTCTTTGTAATTTATATTCAAATTATAATTATGTAACATCAAATTTTTTTAAAAAAAAACATAGAACTCTTAGCAAAACAGAATCCCTCAACAATATTCAGTTTAATAAGGTTTCACTGTCATAAATACTACTATTTCCAATCATCATATAAAAGGTAAATGAATTAAAATATACTTATTATATTATAGAAGAATATAAGAAAATGAGGCTTAGAACTACAATATTTCTGTCTGAGTTTTCTAGTGTTGAGTTGAAATAATTATTAACCCTTTTTTTTCTATAACAACCCTAGTAATACAAAAGGTTTTAGTTAGAATTCACAATTAATTCATTTCAAGCAAATCAAAAAACAAAACAAATAGGCTGTTAGTTTTTAACATTTGGCAAGTTAAGATGCATTACAGTATCATATTCATAGAAGATATGTGTAGATAGCTTTAAATGGGCAAAGATTTGAATGAAAATTATATTCCTATACGCAAGATTGACATACTGTTATGCCCTGATAAGCATAATGAATGGTAACTTTTAGGATCCATTTATGAACCAATACAATGCGTATATTTTTATCGTATAATTGTTAAATAACTAAACTATTTATATTCATGTCCCTCTTATCATGAGCTTTATTTTGACCTATGAACTAGTATTATACAATTTACCGTTCTTGAATTATACCCTGTCTATTAATTACTACCTCCCACATTCACAACCATATTTGGCTAAATCTTGTACAAATGTTATTTTCCACTTTATGGTACGATGTGGTCTGTTGGGTTGGTATATAAACCCTGTATACTAGAAATAAATTATTCATATCGCAGAGGCTGAGATTGGTGTTCTGGACTTAATTGGCTGGGCTAGGCGGAAAGCAGGACCAATAGGGAGTCTAAAGTACTCGTACGGGTTTTATGCGTCACTGGTTCGATTGATAATCCACTGCTCTCTAATTGACGGTATCATTACGTTATACATTAACAAGGCACATAGGCTACAAGTTATAACACACACCAAGTGAATAGAAACAATCATTGATAATACTAAAAAATGTACTTAGATTAAACATTGAAAATGTATGGTTATTTTCGATACATAATAGATGTCTCAAATATTTAAGTAATATGATGTTTAAAAAAGTGTATTGAAAGAAAAAAAAAGAGAAAAACACAATTTCAACTAACTCTCAGTTATTATCTAGAAGTTATCAACTTTTTTGATTGAGATCAGGAACCGATTGGTGTTAGACCATGGTTGGAAACCTAGAATAGCACTGCTGAGAAGTCCCATAATAAGACGAAACAACCGTCCAGTGCTTTCAGGTTCTCAACGCTGATCTAACATCAATCGATTCATGATCTCAATTAAAAACTTAATCATCTCCATAACCCTTATACTGATTATCAACTTTTATTTGAAATACAATAGGCATAATGTTTGAACTACAAATCGGACATTTGCATATCTATAAACAACATATTGTTTATTAAATATAAATTTAATTAACAGTTTAAATAAGCAACGCCTTATTATACTCTATTGTATTGTAAAATTGTATATCTTCATTTCACTAGACAAATAAGCTCCATCAACACTAATCATATCAATTAGTATGACAAAAAAATGTATTTTAAGAATATACAAGTATAATAACTCAATATCAAATCTGTTTTGTTTCTTTTAAAGACTCTTCAGTGAATAGTTATGAAATATTGAATAGTGTATATTTCCTTTGAAACCTTGGAATATGAAGAGATATAATACTGTAAATGAATTATATATTGTAACCTGATTTATACAACATATACAAATGTGTATATACATAGTGTATATACATAGTTAGAACTATCATCATGTCTGAAGAATTGATTTATACAGAGAATAAGGAAAGGTTAGAAGGTTAAAAGAAAGGGGAAAACATATTGATGGATGATACAATATATTGCAGATAGCATCAAAACAAAGAATTGAAGGCATATGGAAAGAATTATGACAAAGATATTGAATATTTATAAATGAATGATAAGAATTGATAAAATTGATGTCAACTCCCAGTGGAATAGCTAAGATTTACTACTTGAAACCACGAATTGCACAGTTCAAAGAATGACATGAAAACAATAAAAGAGGACTTGTTTAACACCGAGAAATAGGTCAAGATGATGCCTTAATGAACTAATTTCCATGTGGTTTGAGTAAATTAACATGAGAGAAGGGATAACTTATAAATACAAATTTATATCATGATATTAATCATCTATAACTAATTTACTGAATTACGCAATTAATCCTTCTTAAAATATGAGTACAGATCACGGATAACTCAATTCCATAGATCATTCAAATTCCAACCAATTAATTCCTTGATCATCTATTAAGTCAACATGAGTTTTGATGATACAATAAGTATGGATTAAATGTTTCAGTGAAGAATATTTTAAACGGCAGAATAAACTGACCCATATTCATAGAGTGGAAGAATTTCAGAGCATTATTTTGAAGAGGATCAGTTAGAATTGATGTATCCTTATAGAATTCAATTCACCTATATATTCAACAAAGTAATGAGTCAATAGTACACATAATTCATTATGTTACATTCATAACATATATCTAATTATTACTTTCTTTTCAATAAATTCTCTTCAAATTCTACGATTATAGATTCAAATTAAATAAAACAGTAAAATGATCACATTGAAGGCAAAATGAAACATTTCAAGTTATAATGATTAATGTTAGAAATGATCTACATTACAATATTATGTGAAAATTCCCATTTATAACGTTTAATAAATAATAAAGGTACGAATAGAGCAAAGAAATTTCTTTTCAATTAGTTTCTCATCATGGCTCTACACTAATATATATCAGTTTAGTGGTTGTGGAGATTGTTAAGTTTTTGATTGAGATCATGAAGCAATTGATGTTAGACCACCACTGAAAACATGGAGGCACTGGACGGCCGTTTCATGCTCTCAGGTTTTCAATGGTGGTCTAACATCAATCGGTTTATGATCTCAATCAAAAACTAATATATATATATATATATATATATATATATATATAATAAGGAAATAATACTCATCGAGTGGATACGTTACATAATAATTATATAATGACATATCGATTATAAATTGGAAGAGAGAGGATTAATTAGAATCAACTTATTTATTCGATATGTCATAATATAATTATTACGTAACGTATCCACTCGATCAGTATTATTTCATTACTATATAACATATATATTAGGGTAGAACCATGATGAAAAACTAATTGAAAAGAAATTTCTTCGCTTGATTTGTTCATTCTTTAATTACAATATTAACTTAACATATTTAAACAAATTTCAATGGGTAAGATCATGAGTCAATTGAAGCTAGACCACCATATGAAACCTGGAAGCACTGGACGGCCATTTCGTCCTAGTATGGGACTCCTCAGCAGTGCGCATCCACGACCTTGCCCACTGCGAGATTCTAACCCAGGACCTACTGGTTTCGCGCGCGAGCACTTAAACACTAGACCACTGATCCGGCATCCAACGGTGTTAATGTCTAACTTCAACTAATCCATGAAATTGAGCGACACATCCACCATTTTCTTCAATGAGTTACTATCTCACAACAGACCTGGTTGAAATTCACTGGTCCCACAATAGGACGAAACGGCCGTCCAGTGGTTCCAGGTTTTTCATGATGGTCTTACTTCAATTGACTCATGATCTTAACCATTCAAAAAAAAGACAGAATCTCTCAACAATATTCAGTTTACTAAAGTTTCACTGTCCACAAAACCCATCTGATATTGAATCGAAGCCAAACAAATGCAAACAAATAAACAAGTAACACATGAAAAAGACAATGATTTAAAGAAAATCAATAAGCAAATTACATAACTAACTAAACTACACTAAACTAAACTAATTTACTTACTGAATATAGAACTTTAAGTGTATACATACAATTGTGTGTATAACTAAACAATGATCACCACTTTCACTGAGAATGAAGTTGATGTATTTTATATAAAAGTGTTATATATCTTTTTGGTTATAATAATAATAATTAATTAATTAAAACAATCCACTGGTATGAATATTGAATTAAATAGATAAATGAATAAAACAATGTTATAAATTAATTTTTTTTTAAAATAAATAAATGATTGGATAAATTATTATTTTATTTTATTTAATCCACAATTCTGATTGGTTAATTAAAGTACAATCCTATAAAATTGAACATAAAATATTAACCAATCAAAATTGTTTTAGAATGTCATTTAAATGTAAATCATATAAATATGTGTGTAATGAATAATGATAGTGATAAATAACCTGTATATCCTTTGTTCAAGTATGCATATATGTTATGTAAGAGATCAAAAGAAAGTAAAACAAAACATAAGATGAATTGATATCTATAGTTTAAATGATTAATATAAGGTGAATAATAATAATAATAATAATAATAAACTATATAGTGATTTCACAGATTGAAATCATGAGTTAATTGAAGCTAGACCACCATGGAAAACCTGGAAGCACTGAATGGCCGTTTCTTCCTATTGTGGGACTCATCAGCAGTGTGTATCCACAATCTAGCTTCAATTGACTCATGATTTCAATCAGTGAAATTTCTAAAATCTCCAGAAAACCCATTCTGATAATAATAATAATAATCATCTGCTCACTAGTAGTGACTGACTTCAAGAGATACTCCTAGAGTTCTAGTGAGAAGCCGTTACCAGTGGAGTTCAGCCAGGTCTGTTGTGAGATAGTAACTCACTGATGATAATGGTGGATATGTCGCCCAATTTCGTGGATTAGTTGAAGTTAGACATTAACACCTTTGGATGCCGGACCAGTGGTCTAGTTGGTTAAGCGCTCGCGCGCGAGACTGATAGGTCTTAGGTTCGAATGCCGCGAGGGGCGGAATCGTGGATGTGCAATGCTGAGAAGTCCCGTACTAGGACGAAACGGCCGTTCAGTGCTTCTAGGTTTTCCATGATGGTCTAGCTTCAATTGACTCATGATTTCAACCAGTGAAATTTCTAAAAATCTCCACAAAACCCATTCTGATAATGTTTTGATTAGTAAAATATGGATTGATATTGTTAAGATCTAGTAGTTAGTAGTAGTTACGCCTGTTACATATTTTCCAGGGGTATAGGCCACCCATTAAGATTCTTCAGTAAACTCTGTTCTGCGGCAACTTATTTAAATTGTTTCTAATTACTATTCATTCTTTTGATGTCTGACCCAAGTTCGAAACATAATGTGTTCCTTAATCTATCTCTTTTACTTTCACCTTGAGAATTATAAATTAGAGATTAATTTGTAACATAGTTTGGTGATTTCGACAATCAATGTTCTATCCACTTCCAAAGTCTTTTGTTAATTTCCTCTTCAGACGAATGTTGGTTTGTTCTCTCTCACAGTAGGCTGTTGCTGATGATATCCAGTCAAAGGATATCGATTATCTTGTGCAGACAGTTGTTTATAAATGTTCGTTTATTTTGATGATGGTTGTTGTAGTTCGTGAAGTTCCAGCTTCGTACAGTAGAACTGTGTTGACGTTCGTTTTGAAGGTTTTGACCTTGATGTTGTTTAACAGTTAGTTGTTTTTAGTTTCATATGTTCAACTGTAATAATGCTGTTGTTGCTTTGCTAATACTCGCTTTCACATCTGCATCAGATCCTTCTTGCTATTCAATGATGCTGACCAGGTATATGAAAGTTTCAACATCATCCACAGCTTCTTCATCAAGTGTGATTGGGTTGATGTTCTTCATTCTATATTTGAGGATCTTTGTTTTCCCTTGTGTAGGTTTAGGCCTACCGCTATAGAGGTTGCTGCTACAATGGTTAGTCAATGTTACTCATAAAAGTGGTTTCAATCACCAAGATTTATGAACGACAAATTTTAAGAACTCAAAGATAATATTAATCATTACGAAGTAAGTCAGTCAGTCAGTCAGTTAAACACAACATAGAACTTAGCACGTGTGTACACCGATTCAAGTTACCACATATCATTAACACATTAAGATGAAATTGTCAAGGTAAATTGAAGAGTAGTATGAGTGTTCGCGATAACAGAAAAGATCGAGCTTCGGAGATAAAAATTGGTGAAATGAAAAGATTATGGAGAATTTAGAAACTAAGTGTCTCAGGGAGGACGAAGGTTGGATGCTCATGTGTTAGTCACGAAGAAAGAGAATTGAATATTTACAGTAAGTTATTTAAAAAAAGATAATACAAGAAACGGAACATAGATTCTCGTTGCACCAAGCAACTCCCACATTTCACATGAGAACAATAAGAAAGAATTATTGACAATATTACAAACAGAGAAGTCGAAATCACAAAAGTAGTATCAACTGTAATGAAAAAAAACTAAACATACTTAATTTATAGTTTGAAAAGAATGAATGTCACTGAAACATGAAAGTATTTACAATGACCAGAGATCAAAAATTTTAGGAAGGAATAAAGCAATAATACAATGTCATCATATAAAGTACAAACAATTTAAATCTGATGACAATGAAATATGATCAGAATTTTTACACCTGATTAGTCAGTCAATAATAATCAATAATCATATAGTCGACTTCCTAGAACCGATCGAAAACTGGTGATAAAGTTATGTGATATGATCACATGGTCAAGTTGGATGTACCTGATAGGATACCCTGGATCTAGGTTCGTGCTAGCAAGGGAAATAATATTTAAATGATCTGGAGGAACTCCGCCTGTAGCTCTTCTAGAGTTACTGCCGGTCCCAAGCCCGAGTAAAGGAGGAGGGTTGGGCATGGGGGTTAGAGGCCCCACCCCATAGAAAACTAACTCGCTAAAAGAACGCTAGCCAGAAAAAAATGATCTAGAGGGAACGGATCAATCCTGTGGGATTCAAACAAGCAATGTTCAGTTTAACAGTTTAAGACGTTACCACTGAGATATTCTGTGAACGACTGATCTGCAGTACAGATATATTTGCAACAGATTAATCAGTGAATAATAACAAATGTTATGAATGTCTAGTCTTTTAGCGCTGATAGAACGCTATCAATCAATATGAATAAAAACAACGCGACTATTTCGAAGGATCATGTTGTTCAGAACTATAAATCATAAATTAAAAATATGGTGAGACCGTTAAAGAAAACGTGGTTTATAAAATATAAATGTTTAGTGTAATTTGTTCAGTATTAAATCAGCTTAATAGACGTTGATGAAGTGAGAGTTTTCTATCTCTGTATTTCTCATTATAAAATGTCAATAACAAAGATACGAATCAGCAAAATGTCCGAATAGTCGATAAATCAATCATTATTATTGTTGATAACAATAGTAACAAAAATAATGAGCTTGACTTCATCCTCCTTTCTAAATTTATTCAATAACTCGTCAGTAGACAAGATGGAAAACAATTTTGAAAGAGGTAAGAGAAGAAACAAATAAACAACAACGTGATAAAATGCTTTCGACTAATAAGTGAGAACTGTGTTCGAAATCATCGTATTTATATGATAGAGTGTTGTAGAGATTGTTGAACTTGATAGTCTATATCAAAAATTAACCTTATATAGATAACTGTTAAGAACCAAGAAGCATTAGGTAGCCGTTTTGAAGTTAGACATATAACCATTGGATGTCAGCTCAGTTGTGTAAAGGTTGAACACTTGCCATGAAACCTGAATATCATGAATTCCATCCCTTGTGCTAAGCAGCTCCAAACTAGGGAGGAAACAACTGTGACTTGCATTCTGGTTTTTAGTGATTAATTACATTCTGTTGTATGCTCCTCTTTCTATATGTATATGATTCTCATAATGTTTTATCATTTACAACACATACACTCATGCACAAGTAATGTCTGGTTCAATATGATCGCCTAGAAATACATCGTGACAAAAATAATTTATAAAACAGTGATAGAACAAATCAGATTGGTGAAATAAAACAGACGTAACGAGTTGTAAAAAACTACCACTGAATTAAGATAAACAAAGTAGATTTTATTTAGTTTAAAAGTGTGGGAAACTGAAAGATGGAAAAAGCAAACTATAAAAAATAGTCAGTAACTTTGTTCTTTTTTTTGAGTTATTTCTGATAATATTCAAAGACACAATGAATGATACGTAATCATCTGTATCCTAACCTTACAGAGTCATAACAAAGTGACTGATGTTGACACGAATCGATCTTCCAATCCACTGAACCTTCGTATATACTGACTACCTTTTTTCATATCAATCCCAGAATATGGAAGTTACTAGGACAGTCTACCGAACTTGTAAAAATGGTAACATTTATTAAATTCTTATCTATATTATACCCACCTATATGCATTTAAAAACGCCAACACTCCTTATAATACTAATACGAAATACACACAACTCTTAAGAGATGATGATGACTGAAAAGTGATGCTAAATGTTCTAAGATCGAAGGAGTCAGATTCTGCAGGAATAATAAAACAGATGTACTTGAGCCAAAACACAGCATTGGACATTTCACTGTTAAACTAGCATCAAGAAAGCATAAAAAGTGTTCCATAGTTGCATCATTCACCCTAATTTTCTTTATACATAAACTGATCTTAAAAGTAAGTGTCTTATTTAAAAGAATATAGTTTTATCTATGAAATGAGCAAATGAAGAATTCGAAAATATTAATGAAATTAAGTACATGACCATGTCTTTTCTAAAAAGGGTAAAATAAGTAATATATCGTAGAAGCAATCTCATTGCATTTGAATGGTCTTCTAATGTCAGAAATTTTACCATGTCCCAAAAATTCAGCAAATCTACAGATAAATACAACAATTTGAATTTTCAGTTATCATGGCAAAACGTCGAGTTCACGTAAATCAAGTTTGACTAAGGCAATTAGTGTGTGCATACGTTAGAAATATAGTTGACATATGTAGAGTTGAATGATGACTAGTAGTAAAGTCCAAGAAGCATGTTTCGTCCTACGTGAGACTCTTCGATTACAGTCCTAAACACCAATGAATAGACTTAAGCAACACATACAAATGGATTAAGTAATTATTAGCTTACTCAAACCTTATTTACGTTTTCATGTATTTATAATGATACAGTCCAGTTACGGAAATATAAACACATAAATCGATTATCTGATAATGGAAACCTGCGAATTTCAAGAGTTATATTTTATGTTCAAAGCACTATTTCACTTGATTTAAGTCTATACTCAGTAAACCAACCTGCTCAAATTAATGTAATTTATTTACCAAATACAAATTCTTGTATTCTGATATAGACCACACCGTTTGTGTAAAGGCTAGTCATTGCTATCGTTTGGTGGTCCAAAATTGAATTAGGTGTGCAACAGGAATGAAATTTGTGATCTGTTCACTATTAGTTGAATGAATTCCTTAACCACACAGCTATCTCTTTTATCCTTATTACTTGAGTAGTCGCATTAAATTGTATGTAGTTTCGTTTAGAAGAAAAAGAATATTTCATTAAACTTTAATTATTTGACAATGGAATTAAGAAATAGACAGAATAGTACTAATTAGAAATGAATAAATAAATCTTAAATGAATCTAGATTTTCTTGTTATTCTCTACTATTCAGCGCAAAGAATATTCAGCTTATAGTATACATATCATTAACGTGATTCTGATCATAGTAAGATGATGAATATGAGATTCTTAAGATTGACGTCGAAGATTGATTTAAGTTAAACAACTACTGGAAACTAGTAAACATTGGACAATTGTTTCGTTCAATTGTAGGACTCCTCAATTGTGAGAGGCATCCACAACCCTACAGGGCTTTAAATCCAAACCAAAGGCTCCTAACGAGATTCAACATTTCTGCGTCCGATTCTTGGTAAAGATGTGAATGGACATTGATTGGAGATGCTATATTACGACAAGACAGTTTCCAAGTGCGTCTCAACTTTTAATAGTTATTTAACGAAAACATCAGTTCGTAATATACATTATAAAATTGAGAAAAATCTTATTTTAAATGATCTTCTAGATAGAATGCAAGCCAGTAAGTGAAAGAAACTATTTATTATGTATTGTGACTAATGAAAAACATCACTTGATAAGCCACCAATCTGAATCTTGATTCTGATTTGGTCTGTTTCGTGTCCATTATCCACATAATGGCTTCGTTCTTCTGATTAGGCTAATTACATACCTCACTAGCACCATTAACTTGAGTCAGTTTCCTATTGGTCCACAATTCGCTAGCATCTCTAAGTGCCTTCCCGACAGTCCAAAACCAGCAACCAGCCTCTACTATATTTGTATTTCAAAACAGATTTGGTTTATAAACAGAGCTGCCAGATTGCATCACCAATAAAATAGAAAGTGACAACTATACATGAACAAGCCAAAAGTATCTGTGAATAGGGTGGACCGTAGTTAGTCGACTGGCAGCAAATTAGGAACAGTAAATCATATAACCATAGTTAATAGATCAATCGAAAGCTTGTAACAAACGAAATATATAAACATAGTAATCAAGTAACTCAGTGATTATACAACAAAATTATAGTGAATAATAATTCAAAAAAACCACTTCCAGCTTTTAAAATATCCGTTCTGTTATGACACTAATCTTGTGAACAAAGAGTTTAAAAGTGACGAAGCATATTCCCCTTTTTTCAATTTACAGTAGAAATTGATTACATGAAAAGTATGCATAGAATCCAATAGAATTGATCACACTTATAGGAAACTTAATCAATCGAGTACGAACGCAGTCTTTGAGACATCTATCCAACGACATGCTGTCAAAGACCAAGAGATTGTGCAGGATAGTATATCAAACCTACATATTCTAGCTTTTGGACAGACCAGCTTATTCATTCTTCTCAAGCCACATTTTGACCTTGTCAATTATTTACTTATTAACCCTGACTGTTAATTACTTTTTCTATTAATTCCGTATCTGTAACTTATTTTTAGTCTGACTATAAATATTGAGTCACTCGCCTTCTCCACTGCAGGTCATTTCGTTTCGTTTCTCTGATTGCCTGCACCGGTCGACAATTGTGTGAAGTAGACGTATTCAAACTTCATTGTTGTATTTGACTTAATTAATCCCGTTACTCACTAATGTGATTTAAGTCAATGATTATATACGAGGGTAGCCAGGATGTATATTTCAATAGCAATTATCATATAATATAACTGGAGTCAAAATAAAGGGTCACTAAAAGATAACGACTAATTCAAACATACCCATTAATTCATAAAAAAATTTTTAAAAACTTGTAAAATCGTATATAAGTGCGATAAATTAGAGGTGAGTTATATATCGTCGACATTGATCAGTGGAGTTGTGAATATTAACAGTAGGTAAGTTGACTTGAACAAAATCAACTTTACATCTGGACGATTGACAGAAAGTTTACAAGGTACTTTGGAAAAAAAGTCTTATTTGAAGATAAAAGCCCTACTCAACATGGGTTTCATCAGTAAGGTGAACATGTAATATTTGAGGGTGTTAGTGGGATATAGATTGGATTAAGGCATGTACCGTGCTTGATTGTGTTATGGCATACTGACCGGTTATTTCTTAAACAGTCAGCGCTAGCGGATACTTGGAGAAGACTCTAGAATATTCTTATGTAAAAATTATGAATATACTAGCATTTTCCTCATTGTAATTCTTACTTTTATTCAACCATGTTAGTTGGAAGATAACTACGTTCCTGTTTAACCATGTTCGGATTTGAGGACTTGTCGAGTGAAGTGATGTTCAAGAATACTAAGCAATAAGAGAAGCTGGATCGAAATGTAAGAAATTAAAACAGAACGAAATATGGTACCACGTGGATCCCAGACTGGATCACCCAGTTCCATAGTCTGAGACATTATTGGTAGGCTATTCGGGCCTCATAGCCCAAGAGCATAGATTCCCCTAACATTAAAAATACATCTTGTTGACAAGTGCCAACTAGAACGAAATCTAATGGTCCTGGGATTTTTGTCAGCTCACCCAAACCACAAAAAACAGATATGAGATTTACGAGGTTTTATTTTTAATTAAACATTTCTAGTTGAACACCTATTTAAAGTAAAAAAGTAAAGTGAATAACTGTTGTTACCATGGTGACAATATGGCATTATATTTTTGTTAATATCTCAATAACTAATAAATTTAAATATGCATCACGTTTATAAATACTCTAGTAGTTTGCGTCGTATAATCTTAGTTAATGGAATATATATGTAAGGACTCGCCTAGATATAAACTCCTGCTGTCATTCTATAAAACCTTCCACTTTATTTCACTAATAATATGTATTTTTATGTAGTGTGATAATTCAGATTCTTTTTGTTTGTTTCCTGTTTACGAAAGTCCAACAACAGATTTAGTTAGTTTCCCTTGAAAACTAATAGTACCATTGTAGAGTTACAGATAAAAATAAGCTTTTTTTAGGTACTTATATTCCGGTCTATACAAAGTAGTTACTAGTGTATATGTGTTTATAGAGAATATTGAACGAACGTTATTAGTATGATGAAACGATCTAAGTTAAATATTCATTGAAAACCAGAACTAAGGAATTTTATTGTAGTTTGAGATTTTGCAGTAGTGCGCATCTACAAGCCCACCAAAATGGCCCGAATTCAGGACCTTTAGACTCACGATGATCGCTTAACCTCTACATCACAAGATTTGAATTCATGTGGTATACCTTTTTAGATGTTATTTAAGTACATACTAAGGTTGGAAAACTTTTTATCAATGGTGTCATCGAAACATTCTTCAAGTCCCTTAAAAAACAATCGAGTCAGTAATGTTGAAGTTAAGTATAAAGGATTGGGCAAATATGGTTAATTGGTTGAAATTGTAAATCTTGATCGAGTGAGATGGTTTAAACAAGTATTACGTGCATCTAACAACTGCCTACCTCGAGAAATAATGCTTAATAGCCGAGAAATGGGTTAGAAGAAAGCAAAGAATAGTGAAAATTCATCAACGATTAGTCTGAGCAAATTGAATAGATTCAGATTACCAAAGGAGCGATAAATATGATCTTTGGTCAGAGATGTTGAGTAACATGTCACAGAATCCAGTACACACTAATTATCTACTTATGGATTTTGAGGTTCAATATTACTTCACATGTTATATTTTCAATGTTTAGTCATTTGTATCATCATCACTATTACAATTATTTCAACTTCGTAACTGATGATGATTTGTAGCTCAGGTCAGTCAGTCAGTAACAACGTAGAACTTCGTACGTACGTACATCAGTTCGATTTGCCACACCACATTAACACAGACATGCAGTTGTCGACTCAAATCCCGTAGTGGTAGAGGTAGTAAGAGTATAAGCAGTAATCGGAAACATTAGGGCTTGAAGATTTTATTCAAGGAGTATAATCCAGTGAAATAAATTTGCAAAGAGAAAAAACAAGGGACATGAAGAATTCAGAAGATTAGAATTTGGGAGAACACAAATAGTGGATACACCTGCGACATTCCAAACGATTTTGAGCCGTGTCATTCAGGGTCTCTAATCATCGGTGGTTATCATCTCGCGGACCACAACCAGCTAGTCTACACCTACCAACATGGCTCAGTCCAAGTGTCAGTGACTTCATGAACTTGTGTCATGTTGTGGTCTGGCTCAGGTGGATGATTTTGATAGGATTTTGTTCTTTGAGCTGGATGGTTAAGCCTGAAGCTTTCATTGTTCTTCTGAACGACATCATCAACTCCACGATCAAACTATCCAGCTTAGAGAACAAAACTCTATCAAAAAAATCTTAACTATTTATCTTGTTAATTGTTTTTTTTTGTTCTTCATACTAATTTGATATGAAAATTAAAGGTTAATGAACATTTGTGTCAGGCTTCACATTGATAATAATTAACGAACTTTGAGAAAGAAAAAAAATGCGTATTGAATATAAACTTTAATGCTAAGGACACATGAGAAGGTTAATTTTGGTATTTCATAAGCAGGAAAACTGATAGAAGAAAGTAGATAGGAGAATTGACCATTTATTTTATTTGATTATTTAAACACATAAACAGTGGTACAAGGAGGCACTCAATACATATGCGCCACACAGATCTCATTTGATATATGTGAGGGATGAGATACTACCCGGGTGCCCAAACAGAAGCAGGTGGTTTTCTTACGGGGCCACACACCGAGCCTTGGACCTAAAAGTCTGACCCACAAGGCAGTGGAGCATCGTGAGGAGATGCAGTCCCATGGTAACCGGTGGCCAACGATTGGTTCATACGCCATTTATTCCCGCAGGATATTGGAGCCAATATGCACCATTAGTTTGGAATCCGGTCAAAGAGCCAGGCATTCGTTTTTCGTCCTCTCAATTTCTTAAAAAACACCCCCACCATGAGAAGGCAGTAAGTAGGACTTCCCTGACATCATTATCAACTATTAACCTATAGAAAAAAGTCAATACATATAGTGTCTTCATAATACATTCATCTAAACAACAAATAGAAACTCACCATTACCAATTGTTAAAGCCCAGATCAAAGACCTTATAGGAAACAAAATTAAAAACAAAAAAAAGAGGAGAACAATCTACATTAATTGATCGTAGGAAACATTTTCATAAAAATTATAAATATAACTGACAAGACTATAATTTACCAAATATCTTAAAATGATACTAAGATGACAATGATAAACTACCATTACTCTTTACTAGATTTATAATAAAATGATGAAGTAATATGAGTAATTAGGATTAGAAGCAAAAAAGTCAAGAATGAGAGTTAGAGTTTTCATGTCACGAACTAACATTAAAGGGACACTATCTTACAGTCCGATTGATTACATCTACAAACTACGGTTCGATGACATAATTCTCTTTTTTTAGGTAAGAAATGAAACGATAAAAAATGTTTTCATCTAATTTACTCATAACTCCTCCTGGAGTCCATCCGGGGGCTACTGCCGGTCCCAAGGCCGGATAAAGGAGGAAGGTTGGGCATGGGGTTAGCAATCCCATCCCGTAAAAGACTAACTCGCTGAAAAAAGTGCTAACCAAACGCTAATTTACTCATACCTAAACATTTTCCTATTTTACATCTAAGCTATTAGGAACCAAAATCCGCCTGTAGCTCTTCTAGGGTTATATATATATATAGTTAATATTAGTTTTAGTATCGACGAGCATTGAACATTCAATATTATTTATAGAATTAATTACCAAGAGAGAAAGAATTGTTTAATCAATAAAAAAAAGTAAAAAAAAAGCCCATGTGATTTTTCTAAATATAACATTACTCTAAATCAAAATTTACAAACATTTCAAAAGTAATTCTTTCTTTCCATTGATGTTTAGCACTGTAATTGATCAGTCTCTTATTGATATATATGCATATTGTGCGTATTGCCTTGATATTACCTTAATTTACAAGCATTATTAGCAAAGATGGATAGTGACTAGTAGTGGAATCTAGTTTGATGCACGTTTCGTCCTATTTGGAACTTGTCAAATGCATGTACCTGTATCTCAGACTTGTTGATGTTCACTTCAAACACCATCATCGTATGTACTCAGCTACTGACTCTTGATAGCTACTTGCTTGTTCAATAAGGTGAAGTTTAAATCCATTTGGTATTGTTTTACTTGAATTTCGCGACTGTTATTTAGGTTTGTAATTGATCAGTCTCTTATTGGCATATGTGCATATTGCCTTGATAGTGCCTTAATTCACAAGTATTCTAAGCAAACTTCACCCCATTGCATAAGCAAGTGGCTAGCAGGAATCAGTAGCTAAGTGGATAACACGATGGTGTTTAAAGCAAACGGTACTGGGCTCGATTATCAGAGTGAACATCAACAAGTCTGAGATGCAGGTACATCCAATTGACGAGTCCCAAATAGGACGAAACGTGCGTCAAACTGAATTCCACTGCTAGCCACTATCCATCTTTGCTTAGTTAATTATTCAGTTTGTTATTAATCAAGTTAATATTAATGATGTTACTGATGAAAAGATCTAATTCAACATTAAACTAGAACTATTACCGATTTCGATAATATGAATTTAAAGTCATTAGAATAAAAACTAAGGTATAAACGTTTGTCTCTGAATTAGATGCTATTCAACAAACTTAACATACGCAGAAAAATGAGAACACTAATGAGACCACGTGAAAATCAATATATACAAATGAAACACATAATTTGATACTACTTTAAATCAGTATGTTCAACAATCACAATCGAAACTTTCTAAACACTTGTGATTGAATATTAACTTGAAATAATCATGTTTCATTTATAAAATATGGAAAAACTACATTAAAACCTATATGAACAGCTGTTTTAGACTAACTGCAATGATAACTTATTGTTTAAGGCATTCCATTTTTGGTCACTAAATCCTATCAATTCCTGCATAGGCAATCACTTACTCTACACTTACAGTGGATCTCATATTCAACTGCCTGGTACATGAATTGTTGGATTATTGTTTAAAATTATGAGATCTAACTTATAATTTGCAAATA
The DNA here is from genome assembly GCA_944470405.2 of Schistosoma mattheei. Classification (NCBI taxonomy): domain Eukaryota; kingdom Metazoa; phylum Platyhelminthes; class Trematoda; order Strigeidida; family Schistosomatidae; genus Schistosoma; species Schistosoma mattheei. Next base: position 12,200,634 of record OX103950.1, read on the forward strand.
TATTATTGTTATTTAACGTAATTTTTATAATTTGCGAAGTTGCTTTGCATATCTCAGAATGTAACGATGTTCTGTAATTGTGTGGGTTATGATCAATTCTTCTACTACTAATACTGTAGTGAACAAAAACTCAAGTACGGTAAATCAATATGTTGTATACTGTTAAATCAAAGTCCCTTTCTTAAATATCCAAATCATACATCAAATAGATTATTTGCATAGCTTCATTTACATATTTCATCATTCTTCCAATCCTGCTGTTGTTCTTTATTATTTCTCTATTTTCCTTACTCTTTTCTTTATTTCTATTTTCTGTTGATGAGCGCTCCATTTCTAATTCCTGCTACATACTACTTATATATATGTTCGCATAAGTAGTGCTTTAACGCTTAACCTCTAGTCATAACATATTGTTTGATAATTAACAGTATGAAACTGTATTATTTTCCCACATCCATCAAAATGTCAATCTGTATAAAATAGAATAGACTAAAGATAAAATGATTGAAAGAAAGAAGAAATACTATCTGCTGTATGGACACAGTAACATTAAAACACAACACGGAAAAGAAAACTAATAATATGGCCTCAATGTTCATAAGGAGATCATTTAAGTAAAAACAGAGACCAGTTTATTTTGTTTAGAATCTGTTTATTAAACGCATACACACACACATACAATATACCTAACATATTTCAAAACAGAACTATTATTCAACATAAAGTGGAATGTAATTTACATTACAACATAAAGTATTCCTTGAAGTGAAATTTTCCCAGCACATACCATCTTATTTTGGCGATTGAGTGAAATAATGAAACTATTTGCATTTTTAGTATAGACAATTTATGAAGATTGTTAAATATTTCATATTTAAGATCATGGACTGTTTTTGAGTCGGACAACCACTAAAAAAATGGGAATCACTGGACAGCTCATTTGTTCTCAGTTGTAGTGCCCGTCCGCAGCCCCATCAAAAGGGATCGAACCACAGATCACAGGTATCGCAAAGAGTTCATAACTCTTCAACCACCAAGTCAACATCCGATGTAGTACATATTTAATTCCAATAAATTTTGATATTGGGAAGTCATGTCCCATTGCTTGCGGTGGTTATCTGCCTTAAAACCAAGATGGTCAAACTATATTGGTCATGGCTTCCTATGAAAACTTCTAGCATTACGTCTACACGTTAGCCAATAGTAAGTATATGTTTATTATCAGTATAAGGGCATCGTGGAGATTGCGGTTTATGTCATTGTTACTATCGATTAAAAACCTATGGTCTAGGATATTGTGATCCAGTGGAAAATTGTTATACCTAAAGCTTAGGTTCTTGATATACCGTGAACTACTTCGGCACTCGAACGCAACAACCCTTCAAGTCGCAAAATAAGAAGACAAAAACAAGTGAGAACGAATGTTATCCCAACAGTGTTAAATATGGTATAAAACTCTTAGGTATTTATAGTTTTTAGTAAAAGCGAATTCATCACTATAGTCAAGAAATTCGCATACAGTGATTTTTAGCTTTTGTCCAATAGGGAAGCTACACGTAAACATTCTGGAGTATTCTCCCAAAGAATGATTGGATGGAATATCTTCAGGTCTTTCTGAGAATCTTAGATCTTTTTTAAGTTTACCCATGGGCCGTCCTCACATAAATGAAATGAAATATCTGATCAAGATAAATGAATAATAATGACTTCAGTGAACAACACTTCTGACTATAAGTGTCAATACTAGTGATATTACTATTTTTTGCAAAAAAACCGTAATAAGTAAAGCAGAGTGACAATCTATAAATATCAAAAGTTTTAACAACCAGCAAACTACGGCTATACACCACCCACTATTGATCACTTTCCTGATATGATTGGTAAGATAGTGCTGTTTGATATCAGGAAATAATATATAATGTTAAATGACAATTTTAGTTGAACATCACCAAACATTTTTTTCTTATATAACTGACTATACTATTTATTATTTCACTTAGATAATCCAGACTGACATTTCAACCAAGAAAAAGAAGAAAAAAAACTGTAACTTCACAATTGTTGATTTCCCCTATCAGTAAAAACCTGTAAACGAATGACATAAAGAAGCTAAACATTTCAACTAATAATTGGGTGATAGGGTATGAATACAAACAAAACAGTTTCTACATCTGTACAGAGTTTACATGAGAAAATCATTTTGAACAATCGTTGACAACCAAAAAGAACGATCGATTCCCGGTTGGGTTGTGAATGCCTACTACCACTGAACAGATTAGTATTACAATAAAACAGCTATCCAATGCTATCTGATATTCAATAATTGTCCAAGTAAGATCTGCCCACAATGTATACCATAAAACTCGACAATCCATATAAACTCCCTATAGTTGTAATTGTAATGTGTACACCAGTGACTAATTTCTTAATTATATCCTTTGAGTTTTAGTGAAAAGCCATAACAATTATAACTCATTAATATCTAGTATGAAGTAGTTACTAATAGCAATGAAAGATTGTTATACAATATCATCAATTGATTGGAATGAGACATGCAGATCATCGGGATTAATTCGAAATCATCAATTAACACTAAACTGAAATTATCATATCTTGTTATTATTAAAGATTCTGAAGTTATTCATTCAAATAAAATTGATTCAATTAATTATTATTAGTATAGGGGTTGTGGAGATGATTATGTTTTTGACTGAGATCATGAACTGATTGATGTTAGACCACCGTTGGAAACCTTGAAGCACTGGACGGCCATTTCGTCCGATTGTGGGACTTACTCTTCAGCAGTGCGCATCCACGACCTCACTCGCGTGGTTCAGTAGGTTAAGCGTTCACGCGCGAGATTGAAGACCCTGGGTTCGAATCCCGTAGGCGGGATCGTAGATGCGCACTGCTGAGGAGTAAGTCCCACAATAGAACGAAACAGCAATCCAGTGCTTCCAGTTTTCCAACGTTGGTCTAACATCAATCGGTTCATAATTTCAATCAATTAATTATTCTTGAATTGAATCATCTTTTTTCATGTGATCATTTACTACTTAGTCAAAGTATTTAGTTAGTAACTAAATTTTTTTTTAAAAACAAAAATGTGAACAGGTAAATCTATTTTAAAGCTGGTGTTCTCTTTTTTTTTCTTTTTCTTAACTTGATACAATAACAATATTGAGTTATAAACACCATATTACTAGGCATATGGTAAGTTGATAAATGAAAGATATATATAGAGAGAGAGAGATTATGATTTATTCTACATGGTGGTAACGAGGATGATTCAGTGATTTGGTATTTTGTTTGTTTGTTTGTTTGTAATGAAATTTCATTTCAAACAAATACATTGAGTCATTGTTTAAGACTTTTGTCATTACATACAACATTATGTAAGATCACATGGTGAAATTAGAAAATCTAATAGATATGTTTGATGTTATGAAACATACAACTGGAACATATATTTTAATTTGTGACGGGGTAGTTCGATCAATCCATCGATCTAATGTTAAACATTGAAATAGAGATTCTAATTGAACTAGTGAGATTATAATTTTTATGGATGAATCAATCAGGTATAAGATAACAGGTATCGGATTTTGGTGCGAAATTCACTCAACCATTTGGCTAAATAGAGTTGATGTCAGTCCATAATGAAAACTCTAAATGTAATTTCTAACCTTAACTTTCAACTGTAAATCATAACTCGAATTCCTCACACAGGCTTATAACCTTCGCTTAGTTCTGGTTATTAAGTGAACACTCTCAAGGTCAGTCTAGCGTCGCTTAAAAGTCGTTCATAAATTAGTCTCACCACTGAACTTAATCTAGTTCAATTTAGATGATTGATCATTCATTATGTAACTTATGTACCCTAACTAAAAGTTTATGTATTCAGTAACACTTCTGCTACGATACAATCCAATAGACTAAATTCAAGTAAATAGTGTAAAACTCAAATATGCAACTCAGCTGTTGAAATTTGAAAAACTAACACTAGTCATGACTGAGATCATGAACCGATTGATGTAAGACCACCGTTGGGAACCTGGAAGCACTGGACGGCCGTTCTATCCTATTGTGGGACTTCTCCGTGGTAGTGTGCATTCACGATCCCGCTCACGGGATTCAAACCCAGGGCCTTCAGTCTCGCACGCGAACTCTTAACCTACTGGGCCACTGAGTCGGCATCCAATGATGTTAGTGTCCACAACCCTATATTGATAATACTAGTCACTTTAACAGAACTTACATATAAAGTGTAGCTTAAAGTTGACTACTAAACAAAAGCCCGTACTTAACCTAACGAAATATGGTATAATGGAAAAACTCCAAATTTAGGCTGTTATTAGGTTTATTAAAACTTTTCATTTTACCTATTTAACTTAGAATATACACAGTCACGGACATGCACATACACACGTACATACCTTTGATCATTTTTATAGATCTCAGTTAGTAATCACTACATTGATCCATGAATACTATAATAAAATATCCGCTTTGATTCAATCTATACCTATATGTTCATGATTATATATTGTTTAGATTGATTCGGGATCGAAATCATTTTACGTGATTTGTTCTATTTGTTGATTGTGATTTTCATTTTGTTAATGGGAATAAATTCTATTGAACTACTACAATACCAGTATGATATTCAACTGAGAATAGAAAACGAGAAATATTGTTAATACCTTTGTTATAATAATGTAATGACTTAACTTCATTAAGCAATCATATTGATAACCGTTAGCATATAAATCCCAACACTACTCGAATACAGAAGGCAATAAGAAACGGCGACTACAGTTTATTAGTGGATAGCACAGATAACGGAGTTACGAGCACATCGAGCGAATTTCAACCACAGAGGCTAATGTGTATGTGTGTGAGCGAATACAGAGGTGAATATATAGTCAACTCGAATCAAGGCGAAGCGAGGTAAGGCAAAGGCTATTAATAGGATTCGAGCACATATATACATGAGCCCCAAATGCCCTGGTACGGCCGAGAGTGGGGAGATTCCGCTCTCCTTCTCGAAACGCTCTCACATGGCCACGCGTATATAGCCTCTACCAGGGAAGTCCTACTTACTGCCTTCTCGTGACGGGGGTGTTGTTTAGGAAATTGAAAGGATGAAAAGCGAATGTCCGGCGCTTTAACCGGATTCCAAATCAATGGTGCACATGAGCTCCAGTATCCTGCGGAATAAATGGCGTATGAGCTAATCGTTGGCCACCGGTTACCATGGGACTGCATCTCCTCACGATGCTCCACTGCCTTGTGGGTCAGACTTTTAGGTCCAAGGCTCGGTGTGTGGCCCCGTAAGAAAACCACCTGCTTCGGTTTGGGCACCCGGGCAGGATCCCATCCCTCACATATATCAAATGAGATCTGTGTGGCGCATACTGATTTGGTGCCTCCTTGTATCAATATCTATGTGTTAAAATAATAAAATAATAATACATGGGAAAAAGAATGGTTCATCGAGCAATATTAAGCGATCAACATACAAGTTAGAGAAGGATATGTGATTAGGCTGTCACATGTGATCAAGCGTACACATTTATACAAGCACTATAGTGATCATAATAATACAAAGAAATAGACGAATTGTTACTATCTTAATAAAAAAAGTTAATAAAAGGGCTTGAGAAAAATTAACCATAATCGAAATTAATCGTGGGAATGTTGATATAATAGGACAGTCATATGTAACCTAGATTGAATGATAAATGTCTATCGATTCCAATAGCTACATTTTATCAGTACATCATAATAATATGGATCGTACATTTGTAGTAGTAACGGCATCAGAGGTGAGAGAAAACATTAAGGATAGAAAAAGTAGTTCAAGAGGAGATAATAAATTCATGGAAGGAAAAGTATGAAATAATTTCAAAACTCAAGATCTAAGGGAGAATAGCAAAAAAAAATAATGAATGGGCCTGTGTCAGTGTGAACGATTCTCTGGCATATCACCCAACTTCTATAATCATTAATCTCTGAACTCGCAAAGACCACAGTTTGGGAGTTCGAATTCATAAACACAACTAATTCTAAGTCAGTAAATAGAACCCACATCTTAAATTGTTCACTGATAACACCCTTCCGACCAACTCTTACATCGATTAACATTATGTGTTGAGGCAAGTGGCAGTTCAGCACACCCTATACATGTCCCAATCTTCCTGGTCGTTGAAAATTTAGTACCTCAACAATCAATTTACCATATTTACTTAGTATGTTAAGCGAATGTTATCAATGATTAGTGGTATCGTGGTGAACAAGAACATGCAGTGGGGACAACCGAATGTATTTGAACACGAAATTACAGAGCATCTCACTAAAATCTGAGAACCATACATTAAATCTTTGATTTGCAAAATATCAATCCATTGTTTCAAACTTGACTGTTTCTTTAGCAAATATCAGTCTATCGTCTCAGATTTCATTGTTCATGCATTTTTATACCAATTGCTTTCCGTTCTTGTTCTTTCCTTCTTGATCATCTACTGAAATACATTCTATTCCTGACTATCGTTATATACAACACAACTGTTATGACCCCGTCGCCACTCTGTTATGACCATGATCTGTCTACTCTAGATTAAGACCTTGAGGCTAGTACGCGTGAGTTCGAGGTGGGTAGAGAGAAGAAAACTATTCTAGCACCTGATTGGCTGGCAAGCACAGTAATGAGAGAAGACAAGACAGTTGGAACACTATTGACTGTATTGCGATATCCTGATTTCCTGTGAAATCTCTGAATTCAGATTAGTGCGAAAAGGTACATGAATAAATAAGTGATTTACCCGACCACAACGTACAATAATTTGGGAAAATACAATTATGTCCAAAACTGGGAATTAGGGTAGAGAATAAAGTGCAAAATATTATGTTTAAATTATAATAGATTCGAAACAAAAAGGGGTATGGCAATGAATGATACATCGAACGAAAGCTCATGCTTTGTAGAATAAAATAGGGACAAAAATAAATATCAGCGTTTTACAAGCTTTTAATAAAATGAAATAACTTCCCGAAAAATAGCCCACGTAGTTTGTCAGGGCTTCTTGTTTCCCTGTTCACAACAACAACACCACAGTATATCAGATTAGTGCAGTAAGAATAATAATAATGAATTTAACTGATAATAGTTTGGATTATTCATTAAACTAAAATTCATACTCGTTGAACAAGTGAATGGCTATCATCCAGACTAAGTAGTTAAATGAATAACATGTTGATATTTCAGATAAAAAGGTATTGGGTTCAAATTGTAGAGTGGACAACAAATTTATAATGCCGGTGTACACAAATGGCAAATTCCAAACAGGACAAAATGTGCATTATGGATTATAATCCTAGGTTTAATCTATCTATTCTCAATAAATTATAATGATTACTGGCTTAAATATAGTTCACTATTAACTATCAATTCCGTTGATTACCCACAAATTAAAATCACAGATTTTAAAAACAAAAAATCAAAATAACACCAATAATAACAAGACAGTTTCTATAAATTGGATCAATCTCCTATTTTCCCAATAACAAGAAATTAAACAAAAAGAATTCTCTATCTGAATGAATCTGGGTGTATCAATCATTTAAACAGGATTTCCTGTTTCTATTCAAGTTGATTTATTCTAACGAAGTGAAATCACTAAAAGATGTTTAATGTGCTTAACGAATAATCATTAAATGAATAGAGAATAATAATAATAATAATAATAATAATAATAATAATAATAATAGATTAATTATTGCAATGCAATAAAATCAGCATTGATACCATAGGCTAAAAAAAATGTATATCAATACACATATCTTAACGAAGAGCTGATTATATATACTTTCTTCTGTTATTAACAACTGAAGTAAGTTACTAGTATGGGGTTTGTGGAGATTATTAAGTTTTTTGATTGAGATCATGAACCGATTGATGTTAGACCATCACAATTGAGAACCTGGAAGCACTAGACGGCCGATTCATCCTATTGTGGGACTCCTCAGCAGTGAGCATCCATGATCCCGCTCACTGGATTCCAACCTAGGGCCTTCAGTCTCGCACGCGAACGCTTAATCAACTGCACCACTGAGCCGGCATCCAATAGTGATAGTGTCTAAGATCAACCAATCAACGAAATTGCGCGACCAACTTCCGTTGTACTGAGATAGATACCTATCTCCCGCGAGCGGGATCGTGGGAGTAAGTTAGCTAAATATTTGTAATCCAGTAAGTTGGAAAGAATGATTCACTGGTTAATATGCTCAGTTATCAACTGTATCGAATATATACGGCTTAATTTAATTTAGTAAAACAGATAGTATTAATAGTAGTCATATGAACATTATAGTTCAAAACTAATCGAGTAAGCCTGTAACAAACAGTAAATGGGTTATAAATGAACGTTAATTTTTAGTCTAATTATTAAAGATCAAAAAATATTAAAATCACTGAATTATGTGTTAATTATTTATTGAGAATATTTAAACTCATACAAACAAATATGAATGTTTACAGTAGGGGGTTGTGGAAGTTGTTGAATTTCATTTAAATCATGAACTAAAACTTGTTATCAGTATAGGGGGTTGTGGGGATTGATTAGGTTTTTGATTGAGATCATGAACCGATTGATATTAGACCACCTTAGGAAACCTGGAAGCACTGGACGGCCGTTTCGTCCTATTGTGGGACTCCTCAGCAGTGTGCAGTAAAATTCTCAACAGTTCACTCTGTCTACATATCCAAAAACAAAAACGAATGACGATACACAAATTCGTATATGGATTATCTGACTTCTTGAGCCCCGAATAGAACACAAGTCCCTACACTGGTCTTAGTCAGGATTAGGTATTTAAGGTTAGCATTAGATATTTAGGATTTCAATCATAAAATGATATCAGCTATGGTAAATAAATAAATAGTTTGTAGTTATATGAACGAATGAATTTTGTACAGAAAATCCAAAAAAGGTTATCGTAACATCTGAACGATTCGTTCATAAAGTATAGTACTAACAAGTTAGAGTTTGTTATAAGATTAAGGTTACAATTTACCGGTAATATTGATTTGAGTGTCTAACACGTTTACTTAAAGTCTATAATACCAAAAAGTAGATTTTTTTCATTTTCATTGTAAACATTCTTAGCACACACACACACACCCCAACAAAAATAAGGTATTTTTGAGTTTCGCACAAAAACCTGAACATGATTTCTTTGATTTTGATTGGTTCTTACTTTATATGACTAATTTCACTTACAATTTCTAGAATATAATCATCAGCATCATACAGAATTGGTTTAACTCACAAACAATAAAAATTTAAAAAACAACTTATATATTTTTTCCAGTGAGACTATAATCTATGGACGACATTTGATTGACGCTAAAGTGATCTTGAGAGTCTTCGCCTAATAACTAAGATCAAATGAGGGTTATAAATTAGTGTAAGGAATCAGAATTATGATTTACAGTTGATGGTTAGGAGTTAGAAATTACATTTAGGATTTTCATCATGAGCTAACATCAACTATAATTCCAAGACTCTATTTAGCCATATAGATAGGTGAATATCGCGCCAAAATCCGACATCCCTTATCTTATACCTGATTGATTCGTCTGTAAATTACAGACTCGCCAATTTGTTCAATCGAAAATTAACTCACGATTTCAATCACAGAATGTTTGATTAATTTTCAGATAATTCAGTGAATTAATTCATCACTTCTTTGGGTTTATTGTTCATAACAATGAATTACATAAGAGATATTTATGGTGTGAATAATTACTTATAATGTATACATATATATATGAAAGAAAACAGTCATCCATGCATGCATGAATGAATACCTAGATGAGTGATATCTACACAAATATACGGTTGGCAAGTGATAAAAAAATTATTAATAAAAAAGATTTTTTTTAATTAAGCCAAGGAGAGAATATCGTATTTGTCTACTATGGAGCGAATGAACTAACAAATACATTGATTGTCTTTATGTGAGGACGGACCACAGGTGAACTTGAGGAAGCAGTAAGAGGTTCAGAAGGAGCCAAAGATATTGTATTCAATCATATTTTGGAAGAATATTTTAGAATTCCTACGTGTAGCTTCCCGATCAGACAATGCTAATAACAACTTCTGTCAGGATTGGAGGACTGTAATGATGATTTTGTTCTTACTAAAAACTATAAATACTTGACAGCTTTGTACTATAATTTGAAACTGTCTGGAATGAAATTCCTTTCACTAGTCTTCTGTTTTCTTATTGCGACTTGGAAGGGTTCTGGCGTTCTAGTGCTCAAGTTATACGCGGTATATCAAGAAAACAACCATCTAGATATAACAGTTTGTAAAGTAATTTCGAACATTTCTTTATTTCAATAATTGAGATAATGAGTCAATTGAAGCTAGACAACTATGGAAAACCTGGAAACACTGGATGACCGTTTCGTTCTATTGTGGGACTATTCAACAGTGCTCATCCACGATCCCACCTTGGAAGATTCGATCTCGCGTGCGAATGTTTAATCTGTAGACCATCCAATGGTGTTAATGTCCAACTTTAACTAATCGACGAAATCGAACGATACATCCACCATATTTTTCGGTGAGTCACTATCTCATTATTATCTTTATTTATTGTCGTATTTCAGTTTACTGATATTAGTAGTAATATATCAAGTTTCAATAACCATAGTAATTTAGTTGATTAAATATACGCCAATGTTTTGCCTCTCTTCTTTCAAATAATTTAAAGTGAATATTACATTTTGAACAATGAAGATAGAAATCAACACCATGATCAACAGTGTTATTATCAAGATGATCTAGTGAGTACAAAAAAATCATTATCATTATGATAACTTTTCTTCCTTGTTGGAAACAGTGGCCGCTTTCTTCATTTTCATCTGGATGAATAGTGACTAGCTGTCAAATACTATGATGTAGTTTCGTTAATATTAATTCACGAAGATAATGATGAACGCAGGCTCAATTGGGAAAATATTGAAGTATTAAACAGAACGAAAGCAAAAAAACTGACAGCATTTTTAGCAACTTGACACTCAGTTCAATTAGCAAATAATAAACATTAAACCACTGAGCCGGCATTCAGCGGTGTTAATGTCTAACTTCAATCAATCCACGAAATTGCGCCACTGTAAACCATTGTCTTTAGGAGCTGATATCTTATAACAGACCTGGTTGAACTTCACGAGACTGATAGGTCCTGGGTTCGTATCTCGCAGAGGGCGAGATTGTGGATGCGCGGTGTTGAGGAGTCCCATGTTAGGACGAAACGGCCGTCCAGTGCTTCCAGGTCTTCCATGGTGGTCTAGCTTCAATTGACTCATGATTTCAACTATTAAAATTACTAAGAAATTTCAACAAAACCCCTTCTGATAATTAATAACCATATTGAAATCGATTCAATCTATTAACTAGTCAAAAAAGTGATTGACATCTATAAAATCGCGAACCACGTCAAAGAATAAATATACAAATAATGACAAGACAAGAGTTGACAACAATCAATCAAGATTAAGGTTAACAGAATAAGGTATCAGTGAATTATATGAAGGAATTTGAATAGCTCACATCTATCTAATATTGATATTGATGATATTGTCCAGAAGGACAATGATCGCCTCACAATTAACTACGACCCAGTTTAATGAATGCAACAAAACTAATATGATTCATCGGAGCTGGAAAATTTACGATACCATCTTTAAAATATAAAAAAACACATACAACTACTTTCCAATGGATTTTCTTTACAATTCATAAAGGCATAAGAGAGAATAGAAAGTAATCATGGTTAGTTTTGTTAATTGCAAAGTCATGTTATATGCATTAATCATTATGATTAAAATTACTATTATTATAATAATAATAAATATGATTATTGTCAAAATTACCATCACGAGATCCAAAGAAACGTTAAAATAACATGGCGCATACATTCATATGAAGAGATGAACACGCAAATATATGGATATATATATATTGCATAAAACTAAATGATGCCACATAAAATACTACTTTACAACAAGTACTACTAATTATAAAGATTAATGGGTAGCATTAAAAGGATAGTTTCGTTTTTTTCTTCTTTTTATATATAAAAAGAAATGAACCCATAAAAGCTTTTCATATAATTTTGCAAATAGAAATTACATACTATTTAGGGGTGCCTGGTAATTTTCATCAGTATACAATGCATAGAGATAAAAGCTAAAATTTGGAAAAGGATATATCATTACATTTGAAAGATGAGAACACGAAGAAGATGATGATGGTGATGACGATGAAACATAAAAGTACTTTCCGCAATTTATTTGAAAGAAAGAAAGAAAAAACATGAAAATGATAGAGAGAAGGGAAAGAGGAGAAGTTGGAGATAATATGTTTTTCTAATAATAACGATTAATTGATCGATTAATTGTTGATACGTAATACAGTGTGCAGATTTAACATCTGTTCACATGCGAGAAAATTTAATTTTTTGTGCATACATACATATAGGTCAATATTGTGTTAACAGGTAATAAGTAAGTAAGTAATGTGGGTGTTTTTTAACCCATTAAACAGACACAGAAACAAAGAAGAGAGAGGAAGAGAAAGAGATGGCGGAACAGATGTAGCGATATAAAATGAGATGTAGATTAGAAATGAACATTTAAATATCAACTTAATTATTATTTTAAAGGACTACAAATCAAGGGTATGGATATATTTCTAAGGAAAAGGAATAAGAAACTTCACTGTTCAATTATATCAGACAAAAATATTGATATCCTCATCAATATTCTATTTATCTTTAAGATATAATGTGACCATGTATGGAAAAATTAGTTTATTATTATTATCCTACATTTGTAAAAGTGATTAAACACAGATAATAATTTAACAATGATGTTATACTGACCTATGATGCAAGATTCTAGAAGTATACCATTGATGATTGATGATACTATAATATGAAAGTTTTCAACAATAACAAAATAAAACAGTTCTATATAACCGAAACATGTATAATATTGGCCTGAAATAGTGTACTATGAATAAGAGTAATCATACAAACAGAAATTGTATCCGACTAGTGTTATGAAATTGTATATTTTACCTGTGTAAGTAATTACGAAGTCTATGTACTGCTTTTAAAATCATACGGACCAGTTTTAAAAACTAAGCGCAAATCACTTTTATTTGCTAAAACGTCAGACAGAGTGAGAGGCATACAACAACCTATCTCCAGAAGTGGATTGCTAGGCAGTATTGCATTATGTTACCTGTTATGATAGAATAATTATGGTAAAAGTTGGTATTGGTTTTAAATAAGAACCTTCGTTTAAATTTGATCGAATAGTTTCACAGTACTTGGGAGCCAAGTTAATATGAGATGTTAAAGAGGAAGAATGGATTTGGAAAACCACAGCAAATGATCTTGAAGTAAATCCAACGTTTCACCTGGCAATCTGGTCCAAGTTTCTTCAAGGAAATTCTTCCACTTTATTGGTATTGGTTTTCTTGAGTTGTTATTAATTAAAATTTTATTATATAATGACTTAGTAATTACATAACTGTGTATATATTCCACTTCAATTAACCTATTAACTACAGTTACTGTCCTTAATTTGGTGCCAATCGATCTTGAGCAAACAGACAACGACAACTAATTTATGATACATAAGTTGTGTTACTGTCACTTTTTTTTAAAAAAAGTTTATTCACCAGGTACTTGGGTATGAGAATAATGAAGACTCGTGATACTACCCAGGTTACCAAAAACCAATTAGGTAGAGTAGAGTTCGAGCCTGAGACTTAACAGTAATTAGTCTCTACAAGTATGACATAAACTTCACACTTTCTAAATAAATAATGCTCTCAAAAGATTGAAAGGAGCTTTTATCTACCAAAAACTATTTGTGGTGACTCATTAGAAATAGTCGAAAAATTCATATCTTCGAATAGTGATTTAACATTAGATGGTGATTGGAGGTAGTCGACAGAAAACCCTGAACCCGGGTTTCGTGCTACTTGGCACTCGTCAGCAAGGTGTACCTGTGATCTTGAGGGAACTGGTGCTCCCTGACGGATTCGATCTCGTTTCACCCAGCTTCACAGTCAGAGACGTTACCACTGAGCTATCCGAGCCGCGACCGACCTCCTGTAAGACTGAGATGTAATCACAATTGATTGATCACTGGGTGGCGATTAATCAAGAGTGATTTAGCATATTAAAACGATTAATCTTCTTCCAATACTAATTTTATCCGAACTGTATATCCCTATTATGTATTATTTGTACTTACTTATTTCGTCATTATACTCCAATTTTATAATATACCGTAACATTAGATATATCTACGTAAAAACTGAAATACAACAAACTATTAAAACTATACATTCATTATTATATAAGACTCTATTTTCCTTCATCTATTCACAAAACATTATCCGGTATGGTTATACATACAATCAATATTTGTGACAAATAATAATAACAGAAGTGGTTTTGTGAATATTATAGTACTTTCAATGGTTGAGATGATGAATCCCACAATAGGACGAAATGGTCGTCTAGTGCTTCCAGGTTTTCCATAGTTGTCTAGCTTCAACTAACTCATAATCTCAATCATTGAAATAATAATAATAATAATAATAACGTGATCAATTTGAGAAAATTAACTATAGTAACAAATAGATAGGTAACTATGGTATTATCATTATCAATATTTCATAATGATTTAAAAAATACCAAAAATATAATTTATAAGTAGTTCAGTATATAAAATCATAATGATGAAACTTTCATAAATCATTGTAATCTATAAATGGAAATGTTAATATAATTTATTAAGTGAAATTTGCAAACTTTATCATAATGGTATATCAAAGAGAAAATAAATGTTCCCATGAAACGTTTTTTTTCCCTTCTCTAATTCAAATAATAAATCAATTATTGGTAACTAACTGATGAATAAAACAAATAAATTTTGTTTATTGATATGATAATGTGAGGGCGGTTCATGGGTGAACTTGAGAAAGCAGTAAGAGGTTCAGAAGGAGCCAAAGATATTGTATTCAATCATATTTTGGAAGAATATTTTAGAATTCCTACGTGTAGCTTCCCGATCAGACAATGCTAATAACAACTTCTGGGAGGATTGGAGGACTGTAATGATGATTTTGTTCTTACTAAAAACTATAAATACTTGACAGCTTTGTACTATAATTTGAAACTGTCTGGAATGAAATTCCTTTCACTAGTCTTATGTTTTTTCATTGAGACTTGGAAGGATTTTGGCGTTCTAGTGCTTCAGTTATACGCGGTATATCAAGAAAACAACCATCTAGATATAGCCATATAGATAGGTGAATATCGCGCCAAAATCCGACATCTCTTATCTTATACCTGATTGATTCGTCTGTAAATTACAGACTCGCCAATTTGTTCAATCGAAAACTAACTCACGATTTCAATCACAGAATGTTTGATTAATTTTCAGATAATTCAGTGAATTAATTCATCACTTCTTTGGGTTTATTGTTCATAACAATGAATTACATAAGAGATATTTATGGTGTGAATAATTACTTATAATGTATACATATATATATGAAAGAAAACAGTCATCCATGCATGCATGAATGAATACCTAGATGAGTGATATCTACACAAATATACGGTTGGCAAGTGATAAAAAAATTATTAATAAAAAAGATTTTTTTTAATTAAGCCAAGGAGAGAATATCGTATTTGTCTACTATGGAGCGAATGAACTAACAAATACATTGATTGTCTTTATGTGAGGACGGACCACAGGTGAACTTGAGAAAGCAGTAAGAGGTTCAGAAGGAGCCAAAGATATTGTATTCAATCATATTTTGGAAGAATATTTTAGAATTCCTACGTGTAGCTTCCCGATCAGACAATGCTAATAACAACTTCTGGGAGGATTGGAGGACTGTAATGATGATTTTGTTCTTACTAAAAACTATAAATACTTGACAGCTTTGTACTATAATTTGAAACTGTCTGGAATGAAATTCCTTTCACTAGTCTTATGTTTTTTCATTGAGACTTGGAAGGATTTTGGCGTTCTAGTGCTTCAGTTATACGCGTCATATAAAAATATAAGTTCTAGATATAACAGACAGAAGACAAAAAATTTAAATCCACAGTTTCTTCTTGAATGCCCCGAAATAGGTGAGAGTCCTCTCTCCCTCTTCAAAGGCTATCATATGCTAATGTGTATACAACCACTGCCAGAGAAGTCCTATTAGCTACCTTCTCGCGGTGGGGGTGTTGTGTACGAAGTTGAGAGGATAAAAATTGGATGTCCGGCACTGTAACCGGGTTGGTGGATATGGAGGATCCACTTAGAGTTGGGAAACCCTGATTACAAACCAATGGTGCACATGGGAACAAACTGTGTATGAACCTATTGTTGATCACAGGCTACCATGGGACTGCATTTCCTTAGGTTGCCCCCCTGACTTATGGACTAAACAACAAGGTCAAAGGCTTGGGGAATAACCTACCGAGAAAACCACCTGCTTCAGTTCGGGCGCCCGGACAATACTTCAGCCCTCACACAAATAGAATGATGGAGTGTGGCACATATGTATTTGGTACTTTCGTGTTCCAATATTTTTGTTTAAATGAATAAGTAAATCTTGCATGACAGTCAGTACACTCTATCTAAAAAAATAAGAATTCTGAAACATTTCCGGATTATATATGATTACCATTTATTTCCTTTTAATGAAATTTAGTGGTTTAGAGGTAACAGATAGCTAGCTAGTTAGATTAGAAAGCTTTAAGTTTAATTGTTAAAGTATGTGGGTAAGTGAATTGCTGATGAGTCCTATTAGCAAGACGAAACCAACAATTAGCAGTCGCTTGATCTCTAATTATATTCCACTAGTTAATATCAGTTATTAACGAGAATCAATAACCTAAAAAGCGAATATACTTTCTTATTTAAAAAAATTATTTGCATAGATTACGTCACTCATTGATCTAAATTAAACAATTATTGAAGATCTATTATAGTCATAATAAACATGTGCTTACTGGTGACTAACACAAAGATGGAATTTTAAGCGTTTGAGTGGGAACCAAGACTAGAAGAGTTCACCCACGTTAGGTGTGAGACAGTTATTCACCACAGGCAATGAGAAATGGTCACGCGATATTGCGGATTGATTAAAATTAGATATATACAACATTATGTGCTAACTCAATGGTCTAGAAGTCAAGCACTCACAGAGAGACAAGTCCTTCTTTATGTCTTCTAAGATGAAGTGGTTTTAGATGTGCACTACTCAAAGTAGGGTGAAATAGCAGTACAAAATTTTCTGGTTTTCAATTTTTATTTATTTATTTGAACACATAAATATTGGTACAAAGAGGCACCGAATACATATGAGCCACAAAACTCGATTTGTGTGTGGGCTGTGATACTGCCCGGGTGCCCAGGCAGAAACAAGTGGTTTTATTAGGGAGCCACACCCAAAGCCTTCGATCTGAAGGTCTGATCCACAAGGCAGTGAAGCAATCTAAGCAGATGTAGTTTCATGGTAGTCGGTGGCCAATAATTGGTTCATACACAATTTGTCCCTTCAGGATCCTGTAGCCCATATGCACCATTGGTTTGGAATTAGGGTTTTCCAACTCTCCTAGATGGATCCTCCATATCCACCAACCCGGTTAAGGAGCCGGACATTCGCTTTTCATCCTCTCAATTTCATAAACTACACCACCGCGAGAAGGAAGTTAACAGATTTCTCTGACAGTGGCTGTATACGCATGTTCATGTGAGCACATTTCGAGAGGGAGAGCGAACTTTCCTCACCCTCGGCCGTACCAGGGCATTCGGGGGCTAATCAATACATGATCCAGTCAATAAAAATTCAAAAATTTCTACAAATCTACACAATCTACTGTAAATTAAACTACTGAAAGATTCAATACAATGGTTTGTATATTGGTTTTCCTTTCTTATTTATTCTTTAAATAAACAAGAAGTGTGTTATTCAAAATTAATGTCAAAAGAAGTAAACTAGTCTTAACCATGAATAAATAAATATGAATGGTTACTATAATCATTGTGCATAGATTTTTCATGTGAATACTCTTAAGTAAATTTCTTCATTAGGGTAATATTTAAGAAAGAATAAAAAAAAAAAATCAATTATCTTATACTACAGCTACCATTATTATTCATAATATTCTAGAAAGTTTATAATAGGTTCTGAGTTCAAATCTCGCATAGCGGAATCAAGGATGAGCACTGTCATGGAGGAGTCCCACAGTAGGACAAAATGGACATCCAATGCTTCCAGGTTCCCCAAGGTGGTTGGTCTAGTTTCAATTGACTCATGATCTCAACTATTTAAATGATTATACTATCCACAAAACCCCTTGTGATATCAAGTTTTGTAATAGTTAAGACCTAGTTCTTATTTTAAAATGAGTTATACAAAAATATATCAATGCTTTCAATAATTTATAGGTTTTAGTTAACCAGAAGAAATATATTATGACTCGATCCATATGAATGAAATAATAAATTATTTAAACATACATTCGAAATGGAGTAATAAGCAACCACAACAACAAAAAAGTTCAGTCAAATGTCAACGCACACACCCACACCATACACACACACAAACACAGATACAAAGTGATTTACATAACCAAGATAGAAACTCATCATTAGTTTATCATTACCAAGCTATTTTTATGACAAAATCTAGTTCGTTATAAATGAATACTGATAAGATCAGTTACAAGAAAAAAAACGATTAAGATTAGATAAGTGGATCGAATGAATGAGTGATAAAATCTATTCATAGAAAGATTTATCGTTTATCACTCAGACATAGAGAGAAAAGAAAATAGATAAAGAACCTCGATTTGTTCTATGTCGGAAATAGATCATTGAAGAAAAGGAACTTATCAGCAATTATATCCACAGAAGAAAAAAAAAGATGAACAAAAACAGAAAAACGAATCAAATAAATAAATACGAATTTAAAGCAGATGGATAGTGGCCAACAGTGAAAGTCAGGACACACGATTCACACTCATTTAGACACGTCAGTTGGTGGATGTACCTGTCATATCCTTATGTTGATGTTTATATGGAAACTTGAACAAAGTACCTTGTTCTGAAAACACCAAACGCGTTATTCATTAATAAGTAACAAATAAGATGAAATACGGATCCTGGATTTCAATGATAGGAACAATCTATCCATTCGAAATAACTTGTGACATGATGGATATGTTTAGAGAATCCGGACCAGATGCGCATATGCTAACAAAAGGTTAATCAAAAATCAGTCCTGATTATCAATAATGAATTAACCTAAACAGTTACTCATAACAACATAAAGAAGAAGAATGTTCATGATTTAGAATATAAGGAGTGGGCACTTCTGTGATGTATAATTGAGACTTGAGCCATTTCAATGGATGTTACTTCTACACGGTGGTATATGCTTTATTACATAACTCAAATGAGGTAGTATTATAGTGATGTAAGGTTAGATTATAAGAAACCTAGAGGCAGCCAAACCAAAATATAACATCAGTTTAGTAAGTTGTTAATTGTTGGACTAAGCTGTGTAGGTAGATGTAAACTACCTAGTTAGAGTTCACATGTATACCATAAATAATGGTTAGAGAATTCGACTAACCACAACTTAAGAGGATTCTCTCTTTATCTCTCCCTAAATATCAAATTCCTGAATGATCTCATAATTTATCTATTTTTCATTATTTTACGAGCCTGCCTTACTTGGATCATCTCTTCTCAATTATTTTCTGTTCTCATTAATACTAATATGATTCCTATTACCATATCACTTGTCCTGATCATTTCATCTCACCATACTGATGAAGTATAACAACTTAAACCGATCAATATGTGATCCGATTATATCCCTTGTATAAAACACTAGTATTAATAATGTTATGTTATTAGAGTACCCAGTTAATATTGTAATTTCTTTATAACCTAATTCAAACGATTGTCTAAAATAAATAAACCTTGAATATATAAACACAAACAAAAGTTGATACATAATAGCAATCACATATTAAACAATATTTATAAATAATTCAGTTTTTAAATAAACAAACACTCTTCTTCATTACAATAATGAAAGTGTTAAGTTTATTGAGGAATGCAAATGTCGAGTTTATTTTTCGGATTCTGAGAACATCAACAACAACAAACAAGTAAGGCATGCAGTTGTTAGAATACGGGTATTAAGTAAGGATGGCAAACTAATTGACGAAGTAGTGAAATTTCATCAGTTGATATGGCTTAGAAACGTGTTACATATGCCCAACCAACGACTGCCTCGACGTTCGATGTTTTATGGTGTAGGAGTAGGTTGGAAGAAACCTAGGGACGATCAGACCAAAACGTGGCACAGATCCATGAAGTCACTGATAAGTGGACTGAACCATGTTGGTAGGTGTAGACTACCTGGTTGGGGTTCGTGAGATGATAGCAACCTATGGTTAGAGATGTTGAATGACATGACTCAAAATTGTTTGGAATGGCGAAGTTGTATCCACTCTTTGTGTTCTCCCAAATTCTAATCTTTTGAATTCTTCATATCCTTTTTTTGTCTTTCCAAATTTATTTCACAGGATTATACTCCTTGAATAACATCTTCAGACCTTAATCTTTCCGATTAGTGCTTATACTTTTACTACCTCTACCACTACGGGATTTGAATCGACCACTGCACCTCTGTGCCAATGCGGTGTGGGAAATCGAATTGAAGTACGTACGTACGAACTTCTACGTTGTTACTGACTGACTGACAAACGAACAAACAAATAAATAAACAACCGTAAATCAAATGAGTAAAAATTTATGAAATATGCTGTGAACATTGAACAAAAACTAATTATTTGTAACTTGAGTAATTTTAAGAGCTTGTTTATATGTATCATTGAATTATCCTAAGAATGACATGACACACATGACATTGGTCAGTTAAAAGTGATCAGTTAATTGTAAATACATCTCAGTCCTACAGGAAATTCGTCACTGGTGGAATAACTCAGTGATCACTGTTGAATCGGCTTCCGAGAACTACAACGGAGCCTTCAGAGGTCCTAAAAGAGCCAAAAAGTTTCTATCTAATCAGAACAAGATGAAGCTTTCTAGAATAGCAACGTGGCATGATATTATTGGACAGTAACATAATATGTACCTTTGCGGATTGGCCGAATTATAATGCTGATTGAACAAATGCTAATATCTATAAATACCCGTGATTATCTGTACATTTCTATTCTTACCAAATAAACACTTATCCAGATTTTTTTATATCTTCTGATTTGCGACGGTAAATTTTCAACGTTCGAGTGCCGTAGTCGTAAACCGTATTCTGCGTTAATCAAGTAACAAACTTAACAATCACGTCTTAGACTATTCAGTTGAGTAGCACGAGGTCAAATCTACCAGGGAGCACCAGTCCCCTTAAGTGTGCAGGTACATCTTGCTGATGAATACCGAATAGATCAAGCACGATTTCATATCGACTACCTCTAACTACCTTACAAATTATCATGCATACATATATATGAAATAAAAATCCCTATACACAGGCTTTATGTTAATTGACAGGTAACTAGATTTATGAGAGATTAAGTTCATCAATGATCTATATTTAACAGGGAAAAAATCGGCAGAAACGTCCAGTTAGTGTGTACTTAATTTTATGTAATACAGTAGATTTTGTGGTATGATGTGTACTCTGAAAATCATTAGTTAAATTACCCAATAATAAAATAAAATGAAATTAAATATGCAAAATGTTGAATGTCCACGTAATAGTTTAAAAGTTAGGTGTTCAAGTGAAACCTGGAGATTTTGGTTACGATCACCAATGGAATGGTGGGAGACTATCACAGTACGGTCCCGTACTAGTACAAGACAGCTATCTAGTACTTCCTAGTTTTCAAAAGTTGTCTAATTAAAATAAGTAAATGATGGAGACTATGAAATATTCAGGTGTTTTTATCCGAGTTTATTACCGACCGAAATTTATCGGTAATAATACTAGTTATAATCATAACAATAATAAGCAATACAACCCATTTTATGAAACTTATGATGATACACTCAGTTTTGTCGCGCAATATTTGCATGACAGCTAATGATTCTATCTCCAACTGTTCTGACTTAAGAAGATGAGAGCGTAGTTCTAATCTGTAACTAGTTTGTTAAGAGATAAACATCCCATTATTTAGCTCATTCAGTGAGTACAGATATATGCACTTGGTTTCAAGGCATTCTCAAAGTGTTAGGGCTATTTATAATACCCGTATGCCTAAACAGAATTAAGTTGAGAGTCAAACGTTTTAATCACTAAACAGTCGCTAACTACACCATCAGTGTGATAAGTGATCATCGGTGAAGACTGATGGTTTGCTTCAATCTAGGAAACCCAATTAATGACCGTTTGGGACTCTAAATTTTGAATAATTGTCCAGTTCAAATGAATTTCATCAAACGAAGTTTGAAGCTGTGACTTGGTGACCAAAATTAAAAAAAAGCTTTAAACACTAACCTAAGAACACTAACAATAACCAACGAACTGACCGATAAAATGCACATTAGATTAAATAAATTCACCTTACATTTAAACAGGTTTTATTGATGAAATAAAAAAAACCCAGTGGAGACTAGAGACAAGAAATTCGTGAGAAAAGGAAACAGACAAATAATCTCAGAAAACATCATAAAATTTCCCACACTAAAGACATTAATACCTAACCCAACAATAATTTTGTATTGATTATGAACTAAGTCAAGTAAGTCTTTCATTCACATCCCCTCCCTTGTAGGGACACATCTTCTACATCAAGAGACTAAAACTCAACAAGAATAAGTGTTAAGGTATAAAGAAGAAAAAAAAGCGAAACTCAAGGAACCTGTATCTTAACAAGCTGTTAATTTCAGAAAATTAAAAATCTATATCATGGATTATTACAAACATACCATATTGACTAGAGACATGAGACGATAAACATAACAATAATATTGACCAATTTACTAGTAAAGTTCTGATGTAAGTTTATCATTAATTGTTGACTTTATACAATTAGTACTGTAGTGAACAAGAACACCGGTAGGGACAATCGAATGTATTTAACACAAAATTACAGGACTTGCTAATAAAATCTAACAATCATAAAGTAAATGCTTAATTTGCAAAATGTCCATCAATTGTCTCAAAATGACTCAGACTTCATTGTTCTTGCATTTTCAGACAATTTGCATTCTGTTACCATTCTTTACTGTTCGATCCTCTTGTCTCTCTGCTGCCAGACCTTCTGTTCACGACTAACATCATATACTACTTATGTCAATATAAGTAGCACACACCAAAGTACAACTATACCTACTATTGATAATGATATATGTGGATATGGATATACGTTAAATTTCATAAAAACACATTATTATTATCATTGACTTTATTTAATATTATATTTTCCGAACAATATAGAATTCTCAACACAAATTATTACAACAAGTTTCCGTTTGTCATTTCTTGATCGATCCTAACGATAAATATTGAGTGGTCGACAGTTACACGTTAGCGGTTCAACAATCGACATCTGAACAATGTATATTCTTTTCAATGCATATTACCAGCAACCATGATGTCTTTCATTGGACTCTTATGTAACTTGTACAACAAAATATCGTAAACTTTTCATAAACGCACAAAAAAGAAATATAACTTGTTGAAATATTTAGATGACAGGAACAGGTAACCCAGATATTTAGGTAGGCCACCAATACCTTCTACTGAATAATTATATTGAATGATTATCTGAACGACTAGTTCAACAAGCAATGCTATAAATATATACCGATGTTTAAATCTAAGTGTGAATACCATAACACTAAGATGAAGAAATATCCATTTACTGACGATTACAACATAGGACGAATGTTACATTTTGACTTTTTACGCTAACCACATATATATTACATTGATAACTAGTTACAGTTTATAATGCTAATTATTCTAATAAACATTATATAAACTGATATACACTACTTAGTAGTACAGTAAATTAAATATAGAATAAATCATTGAAGTAATTATTTGGAATTCATGCAAATCACATACACATACACCACATACATACACACATACATACATACATACACACATATACAGTAAATGATTTATTTATTTATTCACAAGCTGAG
This sequence comes from Schistosoma mattheei, assembly GCA_944470405.2. Taxonomy (NCBI): domain Eukaryota; kingdom Metazoa; phylum Platyhelminthes; class Trematoda; order Strigeidida; family Schistosomatidae; genus Schistosoma; species Schistosoma mattheei. Next base: position 12,224,929 of record OX103950.1, read on the forward strand.
TTGATGACTTCTTGTCAGAAACACACTGTTTTGTAACTAACGGAAAAACAAAAAACAAACAAACAAATCTTAGTAAATTAACATAATCGGACTAAGAGAAAAAAAAATTGTGTATATGTGTGAAACATTGTTAATGATATACTCATGTGATAAGATAAATGAATGAAGATAAAATTTCTTTCTATTTAAACGAATGAACTCATAACTATTGTTAGTTTAGAACATTCTACTGAATAAAAACATTTAGAAAAAAAGAGGGGGGGGGCGAATTGAACATAGACTACTACTACTGAATTCAACAGTTACATGAAAAAGTGAAAATAAAGACAAAGGTGGATAGTGACTAGCAGTAGAATTCAGGACGCGCGTTTCGTCCCATTTGGGACTCGTCAATTGGATGTACCTGCATCCAAGAGTTGGTGTTCACTCCGGGACTCTGACCCAATACCGTTTGCTTCAAACGCCATTGCGTTATCCACTTAGCTACTGAGTCCTGATAGCCACCTGCTTGTGCAATAGGGTGAAGTTTAAATTTACTTGGTGTTGTTTTACTTGTATTTTCCCATTGTTATTTAGGACTTCAATTGATCTGTCGCACGTTGGCATATCTGCGGATTGCCTTGATATAACCTTAAGTCACAAGCTTTTTAAGTAAACATTGACAGTAGCTATCAGTGGAATTCAGGACGCGCGCTCCGTCCTATTTGGGGCTCGTCAGCCGGTTGCACCTGCATCCCAGAGTTGATGTTCACTCCGGGTCAATCCGCATAGGATGCACATATGCCAACATGAAACTGATCAATTGCAGTCCTAAATAACAATGGGAAGATACAAGTAAAACAACACCAAGTGAATGTGAAAATAAAGACAGCTTAAAAAAGATATTGAAAAGGTTGTAACATTCATATATAGTTTAACCTATATATTATATAAAAGTAAGTAGTAAGTAGTACGATCTCTTAGTTCAAATTTCATTGGTTAATTGTTAACTAACTACTGTCTCATTTGGATAAAGCTTCTTATCAGCTACAAATGGATTAACTTGACAATAGTAATATTGTAGTGAACGAAGACTTGGAAGGGGGAGGGAAACCAAAATGCAAAATTACGCAATGCTTTCGTAAAATATGAAAACTATACATAAAATATATCATCCATACATCTTCATATAGTTGTCCTTTACATGTTTTATCATTCTTTTAGTTCTGTTGTTATTACAATTACTTTCTGTTTACAATACTGTTTTTTTTCCAATTCGATCTTCTTAATCTTCTGCTAACAGGCATTCTACTTCATATTGATGTTACATACTACTTATATCTGTCAATATAAATAGCATACACTACAATATTACCATAGAAAGTTGAAAATAAAACAAAGGTATAATGGAACAACTGAGAATGATAAATTCATGAGGTAATATTTAAATTAAAGTGTTATTTAGTCAAAACTCTAATTAATAGGTTTTGAAAATTGTATTCAACCGAATAAAATACAGAAAGAAATAGTAAACATTGATGAGTGTGAGATGGTGAAGAAGATTTGTAGCTCAGATGGATGATTTTGATGGAGTTTTTTTCTCTGAGCTGGATGGTTTGGTCGTGGAGCTTTCATCGTTCTTCTGAACGACGTCATCAGCATAAACTTTACTCCTATCTGAAGTTTGTGCTGATGACGTCGTTCAGAAGAACGATGAAAGCTCCACGACCAAACCATCCAGCTCAGAGAAAAAAACTCCATCAAAATTGAAGAGTATCTTATAAAATATAGATATCTAAAGAAATCTATAATGAAATATGTAGAAATATTTACGGAGAGTCCCTAACAAACAACTGTGAACAAAAAACCTTTTTTTCACTCATTTTGCATTTAAAGATGGGGGATTTCAGGTAGAATTGACAAAAAGGTTAAAGCAGTACTGAAAAGTATTCCCGGAGCTTAACTATTTTTCTGTTAATAATACCGAATATCCCTTAAACTAATGAATATCGGAACAATATCCGTCAAATATATCTCTGAATTAGTATCTGGTTGCAGAAGTAAGTATTCACAAGTGTGATTACCAGACATTTAATGGATAGTGGACACAAAGTGATCATCACAAAAGAGTTTAAAAGAATTAACAAGCAATGAACGCCACTGTTACTCCGATTTAAAAGGGTTACTGTGGTCCAGCGATTTGTATACAAAAAGAGTGATAAACGTCTCATTTTCATGGTACGACAGTTATATCATTTCGACGTTCGTCCATAACATTATTACTATATTTTATAACTTAAAATAAGACAAATTCCAATAACATTCATTCAAGATATTAAATTGGGTGCGATGCCAACTAAATACTCTGGTTATCACTTGTCGATTAACAATTTGTTTATATAAATTGTCTCAATATTGTCATTCATAACTTCAGTACATGAAATACTAATCAATCTCAATTATAATGTTATATATATTGTTTCCTTATCTTGTTTCTTAAATAGTTTCGGATCAAACTTCATTGACCATAGCGTATGATACTTTCTCATTGATTGCTAAACTTTTATCCGCCTAAGTTCACAAAATTGAATATTTTTGTCCTTGACTTCATTGAAAATTGACTACTGTTAATGGTATTATCATCTTAAATTTAAGCCTATAACTTAAATAAACTGTTTCTGCTAGGGTTGAAGCTATCACGAGTTTAATCTGAGAACGAGAAACAAGACTCGGTGACCAAAGACCAGTAAGCTAGCTATTGATGCGTCCCACCCGACCGTTGTTGCTACCTTGACGTGGTGGTCGGGCTTGCCTATCGTGATGAAGCAACCGAGCTATACTGGCTGGAACAACCGTTCCTCAAGGTCCTACCATGTCAGACAGGTCGGTTGAAGAGCGGTAAGACTAAAAGCAACAAACCCAAGGTCCGAAGGCGAAGTCGTACTGCTGACTGTACAGAGGTGTGACAGCAGTAAGGTGTTTCCTTCAGACAACCAGCATGACAGCGATGCTGCCTTCCCACAAGGAGGGGTGGGGTTAGAAAAGGTCGACCCTAAAAATGCACACCTCACCTTACCCACGGATTTCCGTCTCCGGCGGTAAGGCCCTTTGAAGAACGGAGCTAACACGTCGAAAACCTTCCACGAAAAGGCCGTGCGCGACCGGCCTCAAGCAGTTGTCCCTTGGGCACTGCGGTCACGCTCTCAGGTCACTGAGACCACCTCTAATCCAATTTCCTTTTCAGGTACCTCCAGAAGAACCCTTCCACGGTGTGGGCAACCGGGAAGTGATAACCGCCCTCATACCTCTAACAGCACCCAAGACCACTGTATTCATAATCAACCTTCCTCTTCAATTCCTATTATTCCTCCTACATCGACTTTCAACCCTAAACTTCCTCCTTTGGCTTCCTCCTCAAGTGTCACCATAGCCAACGATTCTAGTGCTCAAAACTCTGTCCCAGGTCTACTGAAACCTCGCTCCAAACTACACATTGGAGCCTTCAACGTACGCACTCTATGTCAAATCGGTCAACAGGCTTCCTTGGCTAAAACCCTAGAGTCTCTTTCCATTGATGTATGCTGTGTCTCTGAAACACGCATACAGGATCCCAGTGTGGTCATTCACTTGACCTCACCTCGGCAGAACGGAGAGCCAACGAGATACACCCTTCGTGTATCTGGTGACCCGATGGCCAGTTCTCGTGGACTGGCAGGTGTAGGCATAGCACTAAGCATGAGGGCCGAACAAGCACTGCTAGAGTGGATCCCCGTCAACAGTCGTCTATGTGCTGTTCGGCTGAACGGCTGCGTAAGAACTCGGAAGGATAGGGACACACGTCGTTGCCTTTTTGTCGTTTCTGCCTACGCTCCCACTGACTGCAGCTCAGATGAAGTGAAAGATGAATTTTACAGAAAGCTTCTGAACTTCTTCAGAAAGCTAAACGCTCAGACATAGTACTCGTAGCAGGTGATTTTAATGCTCAGATAGGTAGCTTAAACCAAACAGAAAGGCATTTAGGTGGATATTTTAGTATTCCGACACAGCGAACAGATAATGGTGATCGTCTGCTGCAGCTATGCTCAGACAATCGTTTATTTTTAGCAAACACAAATTTTAAGCATAAGGAGAGACATCGTCTAACATGGCGACCCCCTACACCAAACCAACGATGGACTCAAATAGACCATATTGCCATCAGTCATCGTTGGAGAGGGTCGGTAGAAGATTGTCGCTCATTCTGGAGTACCTGCTTGGACTCCGACCATGCCCTAATACGGGCACGCATCTGCTTGCGCCTCACTGGACGCAAAAAAGCCACATTAAAAAGACCCGTTAGAACTGAGTTGAGTAACGAGAAAACCAAAAGTAGGTTCCAGGAACAACTGAGGTCACACTTAGGTAGTTGTGAAGACGAGGCTGACCCAGATGTTGCTTGGAAGGGCATACAATCAGCTGTGGAAACAGCAGTGACATCTATTAGTGACTTAAACCACAGAGTTACAAGGAACCAGTGGATTTCTTCAAGGTCTGTCACACTGATGGATTCTCGCAAACTCGTCCCATCAGGTTCCGAACATGATGAAGAGCGACAACAAATCAGATCTAGGTTAAGAAAAAGTCTAAGGAACGACCGTGAGCAGTGGTGGGTAACGAAAGCAAAAGAGATGGAAAAGGCGGCGACTATAGGGAACACAAGACAGCTTTACAGACTAATAAAAGAAACTGGAATTAATAAGTCAAGTGTAAGTGAGATTATTTCGGAAAAAGATAATACTCTCATCTGCTCCCAGTCCAGACGTTTAGAACGATGGGCGGAACATTTTAGAGAACAGTTCAGCTGGCCTTCAGCTACTCTACAACTACCCTCCATTCCCAGACAATGTGAATGGAACATTGAAGTAGGTCCCCCAACTCTTGCTGAAGTTCAAAAGGCTATAGTTAATCTGAAACGAGGAAGGGCAGCTGGTCCAGATGGATTGGCTCCAGAGGTCTTTAAGGATGGTGGTCCAATTTTAGCGATTAGGTTGACTAATATTTTAGCTAAGATCTGGGAATTAGACTTTATCCCATCTGACTGGTCGCAATCACTTATCGTCCCAATATATAAGAAAGGGTCAAAATCATCCTGTGACAACCACAGAGGGATTAGTTTAACAAACATAGTATCTAAAATACTGGCCTCGATAATTATCAAACGCCTAACTAAGACTCGTGAACTACAAACACGAGAGAACCAAGCTGGCTTTAGACCTGGTCGTGGCTGCATCGACCACATATTCACCATTCGTCAGGTTCTAGAACACAGGCATACCTATCGGCGTCCGACGATGGTGGTCTTTCTTGACTTAAAAGCAGCATTTGACTCTGTAGACCGCGAGACTCTGTGGCAGTGTCTGTCATTGAAAGGCGTACCTCAGAAGTACATAAACCTTGTGAAGGCTCTTTACTCGAACACTACTAGTCGAGTCAGGGCTTATGGCGAACTGTCATCTACTTTTGCAACCTCAAGTGGTGTCCGTCAAGGCTGCCCACTTTCTCCATTTTTGTTTAACTTCATCATAGACCTATTGATGGAAATAACACTCTCGTCGACTGAATTCTCGGGTATTGATCTCCTTCCAGGAGGTCCACTTATCGACTTAGAATACGCAGATGACATAGTCCTGTTTGGTGAAGACGCTGACAAAATGCAGAGTCTTCTGGTAGCACTAAGCAACAATGCCAGAATGTTTGGGATGCGCTTCTCTCCCTCTAAATGCAAGTTGTTGCTTCAGGACTGGTCTGCGTCAACACCTGAACTAAGGATAGGGAGTGAAGTAGTCGAACGCGTTGACAACTTCACTTATCTTGGAAGTCTGATCAGCCCTAATGGGTTGGTGTCTGACGAAATCTCAGCACGGATTCGTAAAGCTCGTTTGGCTTTTGCCAACTTACGTCACCTTTGGCGGAGGCGAGATATCCGTCTATCAATAAAAGGACGAGTATACTGCGCGGCAGTCCGTTCTGTTTTACTTTACGGCAGCGAAACATGGCCTTTAAGAGTAGAAGACACCCGTAAGCTACTAGTATTTGACCACAGATGCCTTAGAAATATTGCTGGCATCTGCTGGGATCACCGGGTAAGTAATAGTGAGGTTAGACGCAGGGTATTAGGGAATGATGGTAAATCAGTTGATGAGGTTATGAATCTTCATCGACTGAGATGGTTGGGCCACGTATTACGTATGCCTGAACACCGATTACCACGACGTGCAATGCTAACCGGTGTAGGGGATGGTTGGAAAAAAGTTAGGGGCGGCCAAACCAAAACGTGGCATCAGTGCTTGAAGTCACTAACTTCTAGTCTGAGCCATGTTGGTAGATGCAGACTACTTGGTTGGGGTCCGCGTGACTTTCGTAACCAATGGTTGGAGACTCTTGGTGACATGGCTCAGAATCGATCACAATGGCGTCGGTGTATACACTCCCTGTCTTCCCTTAAACTAAGAGATTAAAATCACTTCATACCTTTCTTTCTACGAACTAATTCTTCCTTCCTATACTATATCCTTATTGCAACCTTTGACCTAACCACTCCTATGAATCCGGTGTTCATCTTGTTGTGCTAATGAGGTATGGCAACCTGGACCGATGCACATATGTGCCTGGTCCTACGTTGTAGCTGACTGACTGATGCGTCCCAGCCACGCTAACTAGAGGGAGAATTCCAAGATTGGAATGGGGAAGTATATTTTGCAAACAGCCAGAAACGAGCGATAACAACAAACACAATCCAAAACGTATATATACAGTACAAAACCGTCCCTGGGGAAAGTTATCAAATAGCATACTAAAAGACGCAACAGATCAATAGCATTTAAGATATTTCCCAGTGGGAAATACGACATGAAGGTGAAAAGAGCGCCTTTGGCGCGAAAACGAAGAAATTCAAATTTTCTAAATAAAATTACAAAATTAGGTCCTTTCCCAAGTGAGTTCTGGGGATCTAACGTCCCCAACAGTTTCTTACTGTGAAACACAAAATGTTAATTACAAGCTAAATGAAAAAAACAGGTCAAAAGTTGATAGATAAGAATAAATAAATATTTAGTATTAATACATGTGCGTTTAATCAAATTATGTTGATAGCTTAAATAACATTTAGAACTAAATTCACTTTGTGTTGTTTTACTTGTATCTTCCCATTGTTATTCAGGACTGCAATTGATCAGTCTCATGTTGACATATGTGCATCCTGAGAGGATTGCCTTGAGATAGCCTTAAGTCACAAGCTTTTTAAGGACTCAGTAGCTAAGTGGATAACGCAATGGCGTTTGAAGCGAACGGTATTGGGTCAGAGTCCCGGAGTGAACACCAACTCTTGGATGCAGGTACATCCAATTGACGAGTCCCAAATGGGACGAAACGCGCGTCCTGAATTCTACTGCTAGCCACTATCCAATGTTTAGAACTGCTGAAACTAAATTATTATATATATATATATATATATATATATATATATATATATATATACCATCCTTAAAAACCTATTTAATTAAGTATCGCTTAACAGAGAATACTGTACATAACAAAAATTTGAATAGATTATCGCATTTATTATGTTTAATTATTTATGCTTATAACCCAGTCACTAAGTACAGACTTGTGCAGTTGGCTTGAAGTTATACTATGAATAATAATGCTCAGGTATCTAAAACTGAATTGCAGAATGCTGGACTCGAATTTATAACCTTGATGAAAGTTGATAGACACGAATTATCAGATGTGCGTTTTTTCTAAAAGAAAGTTCAGTCTGTTTACTAAATCTATACACTGATTTCTTCTGTAGATAGTCGTTTACAGATAATGAGTTTATTGACACTATAAGTTATTTTTACTCAACAAAATATTCAGATATTCATTCATCGTTGCTAATACCATGACGCAGTTAAGATATATTGGCTGGAACACTTGATTCTTTAGGTTTTATCACTATATTCCATGAATTTTCATTACAGTCAGTACTAACATATTTAAAACTACTTACGAATAGACCATATAAGACCGGTCTCAATCAGTTGTATATTGAGGTCTGAGACTACATTTTCAAGTCGTCAAGAACACCATCTCTGATCCAGTTTCCTTTCAAAATACCTCGAAAAGAAGTAACTTGTCATAGTGAGGACAGCTAAAAAGTAACAACTTCCCTATCACCTTCAACAATACTTAAGATCACCTTCGTGACAAATGATTTTGAAGCAAGTGTATTAATAGAGACTGAACTATTATTATTATTATTATTATTATTATTATTATTATTATTATTATTATTACAGTCAGTCAGTCAGCTACAACGTAGGACCACGCACATATATGCATCGGTCCAAGTTGCCATACCTCATTAACACAACAACAAGATGAACACCGGATCAACAAAAGTAGTTAATTCAGGGGTGGTAATATATAAAAGAAAGATTGCAATGAGGATATAGTACAGGAAGAAAGAATTAGTTCGTAGAAAGAAAGATATGAAGCGATTTTAATCTCATAGTTCAAGGGAAGACAGAGAGTGTATACACCTAGGCCATTGTGATCGATTCTGAGCCACGTCACCAAGAGTCTCCAACCATTGGTTACGATAGTCACACGGATCCCAACCAAGTAGTTTGCATCTACCAACACGACTTCAAGCACTCTATTCAGTAAATATCAAGCTCATTTATTACGTTTGTTGATCTATATTTTTTTCTAACAAGAACAGTCATGAACCTTACAACTTTACTACATAGAATAAAGGGATATAGTCAATAATTCGTAGATTGTATTGTATTGTATTATTCTAGAATACTCTTTTTAGTTAATAAACAAATTACACTTAACATAATTTGGTTTCTAAGCTATTTATCTTAATAAAAAAAATATTTTGGTTTTATGTTATCCGTAAATTTAATAATACAAAATCAACATTATTTATAATATTGGACAAATATGAAAGAGTATAGAGAATATACTTACTTAACTATCATCTATTTGCACATAAGAAAAACATGGACAAACATACATCTAACCGAATAAATAAACATACATATTAAAAGTATGAACGTAAATATTTCTAAATAAATTAAATAAAGTAATAATTATGTTCAGAAGGGGTTTCGCAGAGATTTGAGTAATTTTATAGTTGAACTCATGAATGAATTGGATCTCAGTCAGTCAGTCAGCTACAACGTAGGACCAGGCACATATGTGCATCGGTCCAGGTTGCCATACCGCATCAGCACAACAAGATGAACACCGGATTCATAGCAGTGGTTATGTCAAAGGTGGTAATATATAAGACGAATATTGCATATAGAGATATAATACAAGAAGAAAGAATTGGTTCGTAGAAAGAAAGATATGAAGCGATTTTAATCTCTTAGTTTAAGGGAAGACAGGGAGTGTATACACCGACGCCATTGTGATCGATTCTGAGCCATGTCACCAAGTCTCCAACCATTGGTTACGATAGTCACGTGGACCCCAACCAAGTAGTCTGCATCTACCAACATGGCTCAGACTAGAAGTTAGTGACTTTAAGCACTGATGCCACGTTTTGGTTTGGCCGCCCCTAACTTTCTTCCAACCATCGCCAATACCGGATAGCATTGCACGTCGTGGTAATCGGTGTTCAGGCATACGTAACACGTGGCCCAACCATCTCAGTCGATGAAGATTCATAACCTCATCAACTGATTTACCATCATTCCCTAATACCCTGCGTCTAACCTCACTATTACTTACCCGGTGATCCCAGCAGACGCCAGCAATATTTCTAAGGCATCTGTGGTCAAATACTAGTGGCTTACGAGTGTCTTCTACTCTTAATGGCGATGAATTGGAGCTAGACTAGTATGGAAAACCTGAAAGCAATAGACGACCGTTTCGTCTTAGTATGGGACCCCTCCGTAACAGTGTGCATCCACGATCCTGCCCCTCGCGAGATTTGAACCCAGTCTCGAGCGTGAACGCTTAACCTCTACACGACTGAGCTGGCATCCAACGGTGTTAATGTCTAACTTCAACTAATCCACCAAATTGAGCGACACATCCACCATTGTCTTTAGTCAGTTACCATCACACATCAGACCCGATTGAAATCCACTGGTCACTGCTTCTCACTAGAACTCCAGAAAATATCTCATGAAGCCAGTCACTAGTGAGCATATGTTGATTTCTATAAGAAGGGGTTTAGTGGAAATTTTAGTAATTTTATAGTTCACCATGGAAAACCTGGAAACACTAAACGGCAATTTCGTTCTATTATGGGATTCCTCAGCAGATTCAAACCCAGAACCTATCAGTCTCGAGTGCGAACGTTTAACCTCTAGACCAAGAGGTAATTCCTAGAGTTCTAGTGAGAAGCCGTGACCAACAAAGTTCAATCAGGTCTGTTATGAGATAGTAACTCATTGAAGACAATGATGAACGGTGGCTCAATTTCGTGGATTGGTTGACATTAGACATTAACACCGTTGAATGTCGGCTCAGTGGTCTTGTCAGCAGGTAAATGAATAAGTTAATATCCGTGTATATTATCTTTTGTCGTCACATTTTATTTTTTTATACTAATGATTTTTAAGGGAGAATATCTTACCAGTAACTGTCCTTCACATACCGATCCCACGAAGTGAATGGTAAATTGAATTTATGTTTTCAATATTTATGTGTTCTTATACGTATTGTTTGATTTATACATGATTATTTAAGAAAATGGTAGGAACTTTGTGAGATAAGTTATTATTTCAATGTTAACTGATCGAACACAATTGGTAAGAATCATTCGGATCAGGTTTTTATGCAAATAGGTACATTGTCAATAATCAATATCTGATAAACCTCTCCACTTATGTAGAATTCAAATCTACAGTAAAGGAGAGTTACGGAGAAGTTAACACTAAAGAATAAACAAATATGATGTTAATAGTAACTTAGTGACCAGTAGTGTTATCTTTCTAAAATACTCTAGATAATACGATGAATTGATTACATTTTACGTTTATCTACTATGAAGGACTAATTTTAAATAAATAAAAGTCATAGAACATTTAGAGCTAAATGACGCATGTTTTAATCCCTAAAAGAGAACTTATTTATTCACAGTTGTTGACAAACCCTCCTGATAGTTGCTAGTATAAACAAAGTAAAAATTCCCAGAGCAACTCTTTGAAAAAAACACATTATACAACAGGAAAAATCTTTAACGTTCGATAAGTCTTATCATTCGTTAATCAATTATACTATACAGCTTGAAGAGGAGGTAAATTGAACTTTAAATCAACACTGGAGAGCAGTTGCTTACGATTAGAAACGAATAGAAACTACATCCGAAAGAATTTGAACATATTTACTACTCAATATGAAACACTACATTGCGTAACAGCTTCATTTGATCTGATCCTAACGTCTTCAGATGAACCCAAGGAGCTAAACCTGTTTTCAAAAGGTAAATAAGATATATTGTGCTCAATCAGTCAAGGCAGCTACAACGTAGGACCAGGCACATATATGCATCGGTTCAAGTTGCCACATCTCATTAGCACAGCAAGATGAACACCGGATTCATAGAAGCAGTTAATTCAGAGGTGGTAATATATAAAGGAAAGATTTTATGTAAGGATATAGTACAAAAAGAAAGGTATGAAATAATTGTAATCTCATAGTTTAAGGAAAGACAAACAGTGTATACACCGACGCCATTGTGATCGATTCTGAACCATATCACATAGAGTCTCTAATCATTGGTTACGATAGTCACGTGGACCCTAACCAAGTAGTCTGCATCTACCAACATGGCTCAGACTAGAAGTTAGTGACTTTAAGCACTGATGCCACGTTTTGGTTTGGCCGCCCCTAACTTTCTTCCAACCATCTCCAATACCGGATAGCATTGCACGTCGTGGTAATCGGTGTTCAGGCATACGTAACACGTGGCCCAACCACCTTAGTCGATGGATATTTACAACCTCATCAATTGATTTAACATCATTTCCTAATACCCTGCGTTTAACCTCACTATTACTTACCCGATGATCCCAGCAGATACGAGCAATATTTCTAAACCATCTGTAGTAAAATATTAGTAGCTTACGAGTATCTTCTACTCTAAATGGCAACGTTTCGCAGCCGTAAACTAGAACAGAACTGCCGCGCAGTATACTCGTCCTTTTATTGATAGACGAATATCTCGCCTTCAACATAGGTGACGTAAGTTGGCAAAAGCCAAACAAGCTTTTCGAATCCGTTCTAAGATTTCATCAGATACCAACCCATCAGGGTTGATCAGACTTGCAAAATAAGTGAAGTTGTCAACGCGCTCGACTACTTCACTCCCTATCCTTAGATCAGGTGTTAATCTAGGCCAGTCGTGAAACAACAACTTGCATTTAGAGGGAGAGAAGTGCATCCCAAATATTCTAGTTTATATATATTGTGCTAATCATAAATCGATCAAATAATAAGTTTACATAATTAGCCAAGAAATGAATTACACTTTTGGAAATCGGAATATGAATACATACATATATATATGATTCAAACTAGTTAATGAACTTACATTCTAAATCTCAATTCTTTTAATTCAATAGCTAGTTGAAATTGTATATAGAAACATTAAGTATCATTCATTAACTCTTGAACAAAATATGTCACAATATAGTTAGATCATAACACAACAATTACAATTATATACATTCAAGGATTAATTGATTTTAAAAATTAAAAAACTTTTTCACAATGATTTATTATCTCCAAGAGAACTTAGTCCTAGAAATTCTAGTTTTTTGTTTGTTTGTTTGTTTGTTATTTTAAATAAAAAGAAAAGTAGAGTTATCAAAAGGGGTTTTGTGGAGATTTTAGAAATTTCACAGATTGAAATCAGGAGTCAATTGAAGCTAGACCACCATGGAAAACCTGGAAGCACTGGACGACCGTTTCGTCCTAGTGTGGGACTCCTCAGCAGTGCGAATCCACGATCCTACGCCCGGCGAGATTCCAACCCAGGACCTATTAGTCTCGTGCCAGGCGCTTAACCAACTAGACCACTGAGCCGGCATTCAATGGTGCTTCAACGTTTTTCATGGTGGTGTAGCTTCAATTGACTCATGATTTCAATCTGTGAAAAGTAGAGTTGTTTTTTTCAACTGAATGAAAACAGAATATTGAAAATGATGAACCAATTTTAAAGTAGATAGATTATGTAATATAGATGTTGGATAATTAGAAATAGCCGATAAGAAAGTTTAGTGCTAGTTAGTTAGTATATATCATATTAAGTTATACCTGTAATGTTGAGAGAATTGATTTTCATTGTGAGATTTCCAATTGGATAGGTTTACATTTTAGTTAAAAAACCAGTGTCTGACTTTTTATAGGAATGAAACATTTATAAATCACTGGTTATGTTTGTTCATTGTCGGTTACTAGTGTAAGTGCTTCCATATCACATGAACTATGCTAAGGTAATACGTGATTGGAAGGAATTGATATGACACTCTAATTAAGCCTAGATTTCGTGACAGTCGACAATCATCAGAAAGGTGTATCAAGATTCTTAAGAGAACTAATGCTTCCTGAGGTATTAAAATCAGTGTCACCCACACGAAAAGCTCAGTGGTAACATTTTATGTTGTGAAGCCGGGTAGCACTTGAGTCTCAAAGCTCAGTTAAAAGAGATTCAGACCAGTTATCCAGATACTACTCGTTGTAGTAGTACCACGACTTAGGATTATGTACTACTTCAAAGATCACTCTTGTATGAGAAATTCAGGTTACCAATTAACGAAATCTCTGAGACCCGAATTAATAGTTAATCAGTCAGCTTCATTTGCAATACAAAAAAAAAACGATTAAACCAGGTAACTGGTGTAAAAAATATCTAGTTAGTTGCATAACTCTAATTCTTAAGACAGTCAAGTGAAAAGTTACATCCTGAACTTCAGCTAGTAGAGTAATGAATAAGAGTCAGATAATTTGAATCGGACTATTCAAAGGTTCATGCCTAACTTGAATTATCATCCGTTTGGAGAAGTAGTTTACCGGGTGAAAAACACCTATGAAACTGTTATAGTTTAAAAAATTTTTATTTTAGGGAAATAAAAAAATAAAGCCTATGGGATAACAATAAGATCATACAAGAATTTATACACCTATTAAGAAATCGATGAAAAGGGTATTTATGTACATGAATGATAGGGAAAGTATATCATTCGGTATGACTTAGATCGTGGATGAGCACTGCTGAGGAGTCTCACACTGGGACGAAACGGCCGTCCAGTGCTTCCAGGTCTTCCATGGTTGTCTAGTTTCAATCGACTGATGATTTCAACCTATGAAATTTCTAAAAAACTCTCCACAAAACCCATTCTGATAATAATAAAAAATTGATACAGTCACATAATAATCTACATTCAACAAAGTACAAACAAGAGTAAATAGTTGATGGTCAATATAAAGAAAACAATCAAACTGCGGTATCCTATGGTTTAATGGAAAATTTTCTCTATGATTATAGGCGTAGATTCATGTACTTGGAATCGATTGACACTCTAAGTATAAGTACTAATGATACTAATCAGTTGCTTAAATCAAAGTAGATTAGTCAGGATGTGAAATTACAACTAAACAATTAAAAGTCGATCTTCCTAACCACTTAGATACAACTAGAGTTATTGTCCCTACTTGAACAGTAATCAGATATATCAAATAACCATTATATATATATATATATATATATATATATATATATATATATATATATATATATATATATATATATATATATATTAATAAGATCAAATTGAGGTATACGTTATCATAGCATTACGAAATAGTTATAGATAGCTACAATAACATATTTCTATTTCATGCTGTGTATCAGCATATTGTAGTGATAATTTTAAGTCTGAAAAAGTTTCCTGTTGCATGGGGTTTTCAAAAAAAAAAAAGTACTTTTCTATCATTTTTGCTTTTTTTTCTAAAGAAAAAAAGAAGACGAAGACGAAGAAGAAGAAATTCGGAAATGTAACCATTTCAAGACATATTCGTTCATCATTTCACATGTGAACTACCTCTAATTTAAAATTTACATTTGGACAAAAATTTAAAATAGACACGTTTTACTTTTTTTAATTTTAATATTAGCTAGACGTTTCTCGATAACGAATCAGACAAAAGAAGAAAAAAAGAAAGAAAGAAAGAAGTATATCAGTAGTTCTATCTTACTTATTTACGCCCGTTACTCCTTGTGAAGGAGCATATAACCAGCTCACTAGTAGTTCTATTAGTGAACGTTTAAAACAGTTGGATATTTTATGGTATTTGAAAGAAAGAAAAACTAACTTGATTCAATGAAAAATAATTATTAGAAGAAATATATCTATATTTTTTATAAATAGACAATTGTGTTACTACTTTATAGTAATATAAATTGTAAAGCATGATTTTTGTGAATGATGATGAATTAATGATTAAAATAATACTTGTTCATTTAATAGAAAAATAAACTAACTTTTGACCTATTTTTTGGTTAGGTAACAGAATATTTCATAATTGCATTATATATATATATGAATTTCCTATAATGAAAATAATGCATCTAGATGGTGGTGGTGGTGGTGTGTGTTCTAGTCAGATTGGTTGATAAAGTTTTTTTTTACTGGGAGAACTCTTTTGGAATGGATTCTATGTTTCTAAGGCTCACAAAAAAAACACTTTATGAATGTGATTTAGTGAACAACTGTAACCAAGCAGGTTCTGACGTGTGTGTTTTGTATCAAGAAGAGTAGGTAAATGATTTTGAGGTTTTATCCTGGATAGGTATGATTTACTTGTATACTACGTGACACGTAGACTTTTATCTGTGTGTCCCTTGATATCGTTCGAGGTAAAAAAAAAAACCGGTGTCAGGCAAGGTTGCTTAATCTCACCCTTTCTCTTTCTCCTGGTAATCGACTGGATCATGAAGACGTCAACACCTGGTGGGGGAAACATGGGATACAGTGGACAGTTAGGATGCAGTTAGACGATCTAGACTTCGTAAATGATCTGGCTCTTCTATCGCACACGCGACAACAAATGCAGGAGAAGACGACCAGTGTAGCAGCAGTCTCAGAAGCAGTAGCTCTCAACATACACAAAGGAAAAAGCAAGATTCTCCGATACAAAACAGCATGCAACAATCAAATCACATTGAACAGAGAAGCTTTGAAAGATGTAAAAAGCTTTACATATCTGGGCAGCATCATTGATGAACACAGTGAATCTGATGCAGATGTGAAGGCATGGATCGGCAAAGCAAGAGCAGCATATTTACAACTGAAGAACGTATGAAACTCAAAACAACTGTCCGCAAGCCAACACCAAAGTCAGGATTTTGAATACAAATGTCAAGACAGTTCTACTGTGTGGGGCGGAAACTTAGAGAACTACGAAAGCTACGAAAGATACAAGTGTTTATTAACAGCTGTCTATGATAAATACTTCGGATCCGTTGGCCAAACACTATCAGCAACAAACCAGATTCTAGTGGAGTAAGGAACCAGGAAGGAGCGCTGGAAGTGGATAGGGCGCACATTGATTAAAGCACCGAACTGCGTCGCAAGGCAAGCCCTCACCTGGAATCCTCAAGGCTTAAGGAAGAGAGGAAGACCAATGAACACAATACGCCGAGAAATGGAAATAGACATGAGAAAAATGAACAAGAATTGGATGGAACTAGAAAGCAAGGCCCAGGACAGAGTGGGTTGGAGAATGCTGGTCAGCGGCCTATGCTCCATTGGGAGTAACAGGCGTAAGTAAAGTAAGTAAGTAAATAGCTCGGCTTGACCACCCAGGCGTGGTCATCATGTGACCTACTACTCTTCATATCAAATATATTATTTTATGCTCAGACGAAGCGTGTCCTTCAGAAGTGTTAAACATAATAGTGTCAACTATCATTACAGGAGAAGTCGGTATAGAAAATGGTGTGATTTCCACTTAAGATCTTATAGATTAGGTAGTCATATCATGACGAGTCTGCGATTTTGAAATAAGGTTTATTATTATGGTACAAATACCAAATTAGACCATAGTGCAACGGTAATGGGTCCGACTAAATTTGAAGTGGTAACATTTTTTTTAATGTGATTAAGAAACTTTTCGAGTTGTTCTTTTTTAGACTGTATTTCACTGAGATCACCATCCTATTTTATATATCGGGTACATTTTACCACAGGAGAAAATTTTGACGGACACTTACCAGTTTTTCATGCATATCATGGACTTCGTTTCCTACACATCTTATATAAGCCCCCAGTAATTGACAATGATGCGTCTTTATCTCTGGATTATACTAATTAAAACATTAACATTTAAGTGATCGCTACTCTCTCATGTAATAACTGAACACCTTATATTTGAAAGAATTATATACTCAGTTTTTAATCCTAGTATTAATCCGGTCAATACTTAATAAGAACTGTGTACTCAGATATCCGTCAGTTACAAAACTATTAAGCCAAAATTAATGGTAGATTTAGCCAATTAGCACCCCTCACACATATATGAGTCCTTAATACTGATAAAAATCTTGAACAAATCCCCAAAGCTGAATGTATTTTAAAGTTTGTGTCTGAAGAAGTGACGAAAAGAGTGGTGCCACTTTACAATGCAGTATCATACAGTCTCTCTGATCACACACACCAAAATAAGGGGTATTCGCCTTAGAGTATGGGGTATGGTGAATGTCATCTGCCAAGTCATCCACCTTAAAAAAAAGTCGGATAGATCGATATGCCCTGCTCTGTTTAATTTTAGCCGTTATAATGACGTTAAACAATTTATTGATTCGAGCAAAAGCATTAACTCATTAATTTCATACAAGAGCACAAAAGTCACCCCAGACCTAACGCCCTGTCATCGTCGTGTAAGAAAATGTGAAGCGAAAGGATTACATGGTGTTATAGCAAGTAGCGTTCTATGGACAGTTTGCAGCCCAGTAAATAGTTTAAAGCGCACGAGCAATAAGCATCATGTCACTGCACAACTGGCAGGTCACTCTGTAGACCTAGATGAGTCTGCAGATCAGAAAACGTCGGATAAGATACGGATCCTAACTGTCACCAAAAAGCATAACAACATTTCTATTTTCGGCTGTTTGACCAGTAAAGTACATAACAGTGAACCATGTGACGACACTAGTTTCCCTAAACGTACTTCACACGATGGCTCAACTAAACTTGAATTAATCTGAAAAAGACAAAGATACTCGACAGCTCTGACAAAAAAGTGGGGAGACAAAGCCCACGATACAGAATAGGGAGACACGTAAGGCTGAACCCCACCGTCCTTTGGGTCATCCGACAACAATAAAGAGGTTCTCCTCATTAATGTCACATAACTTGCCGTCAACACCTCTAAGTTTCAAAACTTGTCGTTGGCCTGAGTGTAACGACTCCTTTAATACGCAGACCAATAAAAACTATCAGAGTACCGATCACTCCACTCACTCCATAAAGCCTAAAACCATTAATAAGCATGATGATAAAGGTTTCGCGCCCAACAACTACATTCCTCAGGGTCACAGCTGTAATGAATCTCAGTAAGAGAGCGTTCCATATGTTTTAGTACCAACCCACTCACATAAACAGTCGCGACTACTTCCAGTCAAGTGCAGTAGATCCTTCTCATGCTCACACTAATGCAAATAACAATAACAGAGGCTGCGAATTTAACCATCAAGACTATTTTGCAAATGACAGTACACTTCACAGTCGGCCTACACCAGATTTTTTGGAATAGAGCCCCTGGTGGCACCTCTATTGAAGCATATAGCCCAATTCATTTCAAACCACATGCAGAACGTTAACTTGCTTACCGCGTACAGTTTCGATCAGAGAGTACTACCACCCTTTCCTCCTGGGTCAACTGTTCATGCTATTTCACTAGCTCATTTGATATATCCTCCTCTTATTTCAGCTATCAAAATAACGAGTTATTGAAAAACAACCAATCTCTCACTTCAAACACAACCTCGAAGGCTACGACAATTTTAATTGAAATACTCTCAACCATTTTAAGTTAGTGGGCCATCTGTCTAATATGTGTTTTATCAACACTAGGTAGATTTGTAATAAAATTGGTACTGACGCTAATTGATCATACAAAATACCTCTTTAGATAGTGTTTGTGACTCTGAGTTGGTTTCACTTCTTATCGAGTAATCCTATTACAAGCAAAACTAGACGATTTTCAAAGACGAAACGTGGTCATGACCCTATAAAATCAATAAAAATAAAAAAAGAGAAGTCATTTATGTATCATAATACTGTTTTCCGTACTATATTTTAAAACTTCACGTAGTCGTATACTTTCAGCTTATTTTAGAACCACTTCCATTTATGCAGTTTTTATCCATTCATACCATATTTACGCCTGTTTCCTTTGACCTGTTGGAATGCTCTTGCTTAAAAAGTGCTTAATAATAGAACCTTAGACTAAGTAGTCATACCTTTGCTATTTCACCACAATTGACTCAATTTCAATAGACATGAACATTGTATGCTTTGCTTCTCGTTTTTTGTTCTCCTCACCTCATTCAGCCCTCTCAAGGTGTCACCGATAAAGCATATAGAATTGGTGACTTCGTCCTGTGCCATCATCAATGCTTCAGATGTTTTAGGGGGATATAAGGTTGGAACAGCTTAGGTTGATTGGTTAAGAGTTTACCTCATACAACTAAGCATATGTCAAAACAACAGAGATCAAGTATTCATTCACTTCCTTATTTTGTATAGGTATTATATTTCCTATTATCTTATGTTGAATGTTGAAAAGCTTTATATATTTGAACAGGTAGTCCAGCGCTCCATTGCAACTGCGCAACGGTCTAAATAAAGACTGATTCACTATTAGTTGGTTTCTTCTATCAAAAGAACGAGGGTTACCTAAGGGCACGAAGAGGTAACAGTTTATAGAAGCTCTCAAACTTGCGTGGACTTACTCCCGGCTGTGGGTTGCATGTCGCGACACAACCTCCATCAAACACTCCGATTGTCACGCTGACAATACGAATTCTACTAATACTATTTACATTCATATGTGAGAAGAGTTATCTTCATACTTTTATGATCAATCTACCTTATAAAATATCAAACTAACTGAGTAACTCACCACAGTGAAGACTGCATCATCTGTAACAATTTGATCTTGCCTGTAAAGTGGTATGCTTCATGTAACAGACTGTGATTTGAGAATAAATTATCATTATTATCATCAATAAAAATAAAACATGTAAATGTGCTAAAAATATAAGAACATAGAAATAATATTACGGTCACCAAAAATATACATATAATTTAACATAAAGGAATGTACTCATAGTATAATACTTGTTGTATCAGGTCACGTTGTACTGACCACTAAAAATGTCAAAAGTATTCAGGGCTTAACGGCGCTGCTGCTTGTAACACCTTAATTGAGGGCCAGTGATACCAGAACTCAGGAATGGATGCGTTTGATGACATACTTGGAAGATGGTCGATTTGCTGAGTGGCACTTTCGTCGCTGTGAGTACCCTTCGTTCTGCAGATAGAATAACTCAGACTAGTTGTGGATAGGTCTTCATTTTCACCTCGTGGGTGATGGCATGGGGTGCAAGGTTACCATTTCGAACACAAAACCTTTCAGCATTCAATATAAAGTAATAGGAAGTGTAATCTCTGAGCAAAATAAGGAATCGGACGAATACTTGAGCGTTACTGTTACGACATTTACTTAGGTGTTTGCAGTCAACTCTTAGACAATCAACCTATTTTGCTACTGTACATTATCTAATCTAGCTAGCTGTTTCGAGACATGTGTAACATGACTTGCTTGACAGAACGTCCCTAGCTAGGTTGTGTCCAGTAAAACTAGTGAGGCCATCAATAACATCTAAGACATACAAAAATAGTTATTTGTCGCTACAACTGAGTAGCGAAAACAGTTTTGTTGATGTCCTTCTATTATTCCAATGATGTGAAACAGCACCGACTGTCAATGTTGAAAGGATTTTTCATCAAGTCTCGCGCAGAGAGATAGTGGAGGATTCTCCTGTTATTAGGAAGAAGGTTGACATGAGAAAGAAAGCCACGGGATATTGTTTGATAATTCACCCATTTGGAGTAGTATCCTTTCCTCTCTGTGCAAACTTAGCTCCTAGGAAGACTGTCGAGACGTTTGGTGAAGAGTTAATGAACGATATGAAGAAAGTTTTAGATAAAAGTTTCCAAGTCGATGACTATTTAGTCTCTCATAACGCAACTAAGTAGATAGTGTACCGTGACTCAAATCATTAAAGGAATGCTTTGGAGTTAACAAATGAATAACTATGAGTTTATAAGCCACTTAATGAATTCTATCAGGAGTATGAACATATCCTTGGAGGATAATTACCTGTAAAATGATTCCATCGGAACGTATCTTAGATTTGTTCTGAGGCGGAATGGATGAATATGTTACACTTACGGTCTACATATCAAAAAGGACCATACGTAGGGTAGGTGTACCATCAATGACTGTTTATACTACCCACAATCCAGTTGGCCGACGCGTGTGCAAGTGATGGCTAGGTTATGACAAAGTAACTTCGAGGGAAGAGACAACTAGTTGACTTGGGTCTGTGGACGACTTCACAATGTTGGGAGCATTAGGTTTCCATGGTGTATGTTGGTTCTGCATATGTACTATTCACTTGTGAAACCCCAGTTATCCAATGACGCCTCAGATGGCGAATACGTTGCTGTATAATATGTCTAGACCTGTTATAGTCTAAGGATGGTTAATGCAAGAGTGGGACCCTCGAAGAAGCGAACCAAACAACGTTTGGAAGTTGCGGTAGTAGTTTTAACCGTTTCTGCAGATGTTTACTTTCAATTCGAGCAAGGAATTGGGATTTCTGAGGTGCTTTTCTTGAGTAATTTTATAATTGTCTTAAGTCCCATCAGAAACGGTAACAGTCAGTTAAAGACGTTCATAGCCAATCACATTTTGACAGACGGTTGTCATATTGGCTTTAATTTAAGATAATGGGAACATAGTTTATATTTGAAGTCCGATTAAAACTAATAAACTCTTCTACAATAATTTTTTAATCAGGCAAATTCGACTGTGCTACATTGATCGAGTCAGTGAAGCGGGTAAAGGATGACTCATGGTGCCTGAAATGAAGTCTTTAGGAAAAACTATGCAATGACCACTTACCAAATGTGCCAACAAGCAGGTCAAAAGCGCAATACATAATACTCTAACCAAAGGATATTGATAGCAGCATAACTTCTAATCATATTATTGACATATTAACAGCGATATTCATAAAACTGTTTATCATCCGCATAGCAACTTCAAACTTACTAATTCTCCAGGTGCCCATGAGTTACGTTCTCAGTCGTAATTATCTATAGTGGACACTATTTAAGAACTGCCGATAAACTTGATCAGGAAGTCTACTTTTCAGACTAAAGTTCTAATGAACTAGAAAGATGCTATCGTCAGCCCCATTCTGAAGAATGGAAAGTTTCGGCTTGTACTTTGCCACTGGTTTGTTAGTGACAAATTACGAGGACTTACTTACTATCCCTATTTCTAAAGTCTACTGTTCCTGTTTTAAATAGTCTACACTGTTAAAAAGATCAGGTTTGGCTTGCAATTCACGGGTTTGTTGCCCGGTGTTGTGATGGGCTGCACGCAACCTGGCTCAGATGTTTGCATTCTAGTTTCCTTGGTCGAGATATCTAACCTACCGCATGCTCTGATGGCGTTCTCGTAACTTTCGCGTTGCCTAATCTGCCAAGGGCAATTAGACAATTCATGACGCTATTGTGTCAGATTCGAAAAGGGCTGTTCGCTATGCGTGTGCACTCCGCCAGTTATTGTTCCTATTTTCCTGGCTCTATTGAGACTATGAGAAATCATCCTACTAACAATAACCACTGAAGTTTAAAACGTTTGGATATGACAGCTTTACAAAACAGTCTACAGCAGGTGAGCTAGAAAGACTCAGGTTGAATGATCTTACGTGCTATAAACCAGTCTGTCCGCAAACCGCCTCCGAAAATTAAAAATGATGTGCAGTCAAAAAGAGTTGCACACTTTTAACTCAAAGAGTGAGGTATTACTGTGCGAAACACTAACGAAGTAGTGACAACAGCACATGTATGCAGTTTAAAAGAGCTGGAAACCATTGCATGGAGGCAATAGAAGTAGATAGGCTTCAGTAACATATCAAGCTAATTGGTGTGAACAGAGAAGCAAGAAGCCTTGGCAAACCACTGAAGCTATCTTCAGGGAAGTTATTGCGTTTAATTCAAAGCTTGTAAAACACTAACATTTATGTATCCCTAGTCTATTCTACAGATCATAAGCTCTCGTTTGATGTATGATTCACTGCTCTAGCTCTTTTTGTTCCAAATCTATTGTAATTTAAACGTATTATTTTATTCCCTATTTTCTACGCTAATCCCCAGTTGGGAAATAGTTGCATTTTCTTAATTGTTTTGCGTTGTGTTTGGGTTAGTCATTTATATATTTATGTATCTTTTTACACTTGATCTGAAATCGGGAACCAGATCGGAATTGAGAGTAAATCGAGTAGTGTTTCAGTTGATTTGTCTTCTCTCGCTAGCGTGCTTGTCAGCCAATCAGCTGTTAGAATAGTTTTCTTCTCTATACCCCACTTCAAACTCACACGTACTAGCTTCAAGGTTAAGCCGATCAGCCTGTCGCGTCAGGTCTTCATCTAGATTAGACAAGTATCCTCTGAACAAATGTGGGTGGACAGATCAAGGTCGTAACATTCATCTATAAATTGTTTTCAGTCTGCAAGATTATTCCGTAATGCAGCATCTCTTCGGCAAACCAAAGCCGGAGTCACAGTCACATACATACTCCATCGACGAAGGCTTTACCTGAGACCTGAAAGCAGTTCCAACAGTGATCCTATACGTTTGTCTGGTGAATCAGTGACTGCAGAATTTAACTAAGGCCATTTCTCCTGACCTCGATATGATTCATTTTTCTATAATGAAAGAATCGGCTTCAATCTCGACAACACCACTTGGCATATTATTCCCACATTTGCTGAGCCGAGACATTTCCAGAAAATTGGGAACTGGCTCCCACTACATCAGTTTTCAGAAGAGGCCAACTCTGTGAACCTTCAGGCAACGTCCGCCAGCACTTCTCCCACTACGCTCACAAGTCATGGAAATTTGACTCACTTCATATCTCATTACCGACATTTTATGTTTAGGGTAAAGTTCCCTTTTTCTCAGGATACAGAATGCCCTACTGAGGTCACCTAGGACTCGGCAATAGGATCTATTCTCCTTTAATTTATATTATCGACCTTCCTCACGAAGGACCATCCGATTTATTATTTTTCGCTGACGACGTGAAATTTCAGAGAGAAGTTTGCAACCAAGATGCTAAGCTGGAACTTAAGGAGGATTCGACTCGACCTCAGAGTCGAGCGGATAACAAGTGGCCTATTACTTTTAACACTTAAAAGTGTAAAGTAGTCTAAATGATACACACCTCATACTACGCACACAACTCGGGTAACTTCCCTGAAGAAGTGTTCCAAGATAAAGGGGTATTGTAGTGTCAGTTAGGAAAATTGATATTCAACATTTAACGCGGAGAAAAACCTAACGATGGAGAAACTGGGAAGAAGGAATGGAATTAATTCGAACTGATCGGACGACATGGCTCGGCCTTTCAGGCGCGGTCACCCTTAAGTGTTGTAACATAATTTTTTTATTCATATTAAATATATGTTCTATCTCTAGCTTAAGTCTGTTCTGCATCAGATATTGGTGATTGTTATTATTCGATGAGTTGGTGTAGACAATGATGTGACTAGGCAGTTACATCATGACAAATCTACAATTTCGGGATTAGGTCTATCTTTAGAGCGGTACTAATAACGAAGTAGACCATAATTCTACAGTCTTATCATTCTGTGATCTAGGGTCTTACGCCATTTGAGACCCAAATGCCTTTTGAGCAAACCTTGCACTGGTAATGATGAAGCACAATTTTGTTAAG